>JAPKLW010009114.1:0-12516 GCA_026898455.1 Plectranthus barbatus | reverse complement strand
AAATAATATTAAGTGTTTTCTTGCACGCTACTTACACACAGCTGACAACTGGCAACTGGTCAGCTGGTGCTGGTTACTCAGTACACAGCTGACAACTGAGACCTGTCAGCTGGTGATTCAAAACTTAGAATATTAGCCTTGTTTGCACAGTTATATATCAGTTTCAGGATATACTCCAGCACTTGAGTGCTGGGTTTAAAATATGAATGAAAGACAGAAAGCTGATAAATAACACAAGGATTTTATAGTGGTTCGATCAATCGATCTACGTCCACTCTCCAGTCGAAGCACTGGAAATTCCACTAAGAGTAATCAGGTACAGGTCTCCTACGATCTATCTCTAGCTGGTGAATGCCTCGTCCACCAGTTCACTAGATCAACCGCTCCCGGTCCTGGATCCTTCTTCAACTCTTCACAGCTAATGGAGTGCGAGCACGTCACTTCAACCTCCACAGCTAGCTAGGTGTTTTAGTTCTCCCAAGAACGTAACAGTCTCTACGGCAGAATGCCCGTAATAACTTGAGTGCTGATAAGCACAGGAGCTGCTGTGAACTCTCTCGAAGGAGAAAGAACACCAAGTGAGATCTTTAACTTACAAGCGTAAAACTTGAAGTCTCGTGTTTGATAAATCAACACACGGAAAGCTTTATGAAAAGCCTCGAAAGTACTTTATGCGATTTTGCAATAATTTCAGTTCTTTCGGTGATTGAGCAGATGAGCGAAATAGTGGAAGCGTGGAAGAAGTTTGAATGTTGGTGGTTGCGACGTATTTATAGCCGCAGGAACCGATTCAAGCTTTCTAGCCGTTTGGACGCATCCGGAAAGGTGTCAGACCTCGGATGTCCTTCTGACGGCGGCAGGTATGCTTTTCCGGAAAGGATCCATACCTAAGACCACTTTATCTGACACAGATCTCTTTGTGTCAGAACGGCTCTCTCTGTCAGTCCGAGGAATAAGACTGGCGTCTTGTGACTGATAGACTTGAAGTTATCCTTCCTTGAAGTCATATTTTGTCAGTCGATTCCTCAGAGAATCTTCTTTTTGTCTCTACTACGCGGGGAGATAGAATCTGGAATTCTGCTGGTAACATCTGACTGGTAGATCATACTGGTGATCTTGTGCTGGCAGTCTCTGCTGGTGACTTGCCCTGGCATCATCAAAGTCTACCAAATCTCTGGATGTTAACTCTTTTCGGAATCTCCCATGACTGGTGAAATCACCGCTGGTGAATAGTGTAAGTAGGAACACGCATTCTCCTGGTAAGGTTTGTCAGCCGCCTGCTGATGAAACCCTTCCCAACTGGTGAACAGTACCCAGTCATAAGCGCTTCTCATGCTGGTGAACAGTGTCAGCACGAGTCTTTGTCAGCCGCCTGCTGATGAAACTTTTCCCAACTGGTGAACAGTAGCCAGTGGTAAGCGTTTCTCATGCTTGATCAGCTGCGACTTACAACTCAAAGACCTAAACAGGACTTTACATTTTAAGCCTAGAGCTATGTAGAGACAACTGACGCTGGTAGGACTTAGGATTTGATCCACCAAAACTATAATCTAAACAAGTAAGCTACTGGGGAAGGAAACCTTAGACAGATTTCCCAACAATTTCCCCCTTTTTGGTGCGATCAAAGCCTAACCAGCGAGCACTCAGCTGATGAGAAAAGTTACAAAGGATTTCAGGGTTTTACAAGTGAAACCTATCAGATCTAAACCCATGAAATTACTTCCTCAACATCAGCTCTAACTAAAAGAAATCTTCCCCCTCAACCAAGGAAAGATATTGCTCGTTTAAAAAATATGGAAATTAAGATCAGAGCAAATAAGCATGTAAATAAATTTAACATGCAGGATGAGTGCTGGTGCTGATTACACTGGATGTGTAAATTCAGCTGGTAAGTAAAAACTTTGACAATTGTTGGACAATAAGAGATTGTCATCAACTTGTCAGTTAACATTCCATTATAGATTTAGCAATTACTTGTACATTGAATGATAACTGACTAGACTATGGCCTGGAAGATGATCCTGGTGACTGAGTCCGAGAACTGGTGATAGACCTCAGGATCTCAGTAAGAGCGGCCATGTCTTCCTCTCTCTTCATCCTCCATTCAGCAGCAATTCTCCTCTCTTCAGCTGCAAGGCGTCTCTCCTCCTCAGCAATTCTGGCTCTCTCCTCTTCAGCCAGTGCTCGCGCACTTTCCCCCTCTTGGATCCGCGCCAAAAAGATGGAAACACCTGTGGTGACAGATTCAAGGCGCTGCTCCACATGCTCTTGGAAGGAGGCAAAACGCTGATCCATCCTGGCATCAATGAAAGCAAGAAGTGCTGGAGGATGGATCTCAGAGAGTGGCTCCGCTGAAACTTCCATGGAAGTGAAAGGCGCATCAGGTGCGGTATCAGCCATCTCTGGTGCAGACTCAGCTGGTACCTCCACTGGGGTGGGCTCCTCCGCGGGCACCTCGGCTGCTGCTGGCTCCTCTGCGAATACCATGGCTGGTGCTGGCTCCTCTGCGAACACCTCAACTGATGCTGGCTCCTCCGCGAGCACCTCGGCTGGTGCTGGCGGGCCTTGTACAAAAACAGGTGGGGCTGTGAAAACCACCAGCTGCCAGTCCATATGATATGGGGCAAGATCGCCCATGACCATTGGAACAGGGGGGACGGCAGTGGTCAGCCACCAACCTCTCGAGGGATCCTCCTCCACTATGTGGTCTACCAGCAGAGAGCTGGCAGCCATGTCAAAGAAGATAGCAAAGTATGGAGGGATCCTGGGGAGAGTGACAAGTACCCTGATACGGCGGAGAGCGTATATCAGCTGATATCCTCGGCTGGTGCTCTGGAACTGGAGGAAAGGTAACTTCGGTTTAGATCGTGGAAGGCCTGAGGATCCAGTCAGCTGTCTGTAGAGAGCAATCTTCTTCAATCGGCGCTTGATTCGCCTGATAGACAGCTGGTGGTGGCCTTAGGCTCCAGTACCCATAAACTCATTTGCCCATTCCTCCTCTGCTCGCCAGTACCCAAGCCCGAGCCTGGCATACAGCACTGCGTGCTCCTCAACATTTAGCTTGCGCTCGCACCAGTCGAAGATCCTCCATCTCCGGAACTCCAGAAAGAGTTCGGCATCAAGAATGTCAGCCAGGTCCCCAAACCTGGTGACTAAGTCTTCATCGACAGCTCGCTCCACTTCAGCTGTGATATTTTCAGCATATTCATATAGAGAGAGGTTGAAGTACTCCACTGGATGCAGGGGCAGGCACCAGTCCAGGATCCTTGAGGCATAGATCGACTGGTGAGGGAGACCGCTGGTGGGGATAATGTAGAATGCTGAAGGCTCCGGCACTCTTGAATTTCGAAATGCCAGGTCCCCGCGGTGCTCCCACCTGTGAATCCCCGTGACCCTCGCCTGAAATGTATCTTCATCGATCAGGTCATGAAGGTGGATACTCAGCATGTAAGAACTCCTCTCTTGACGCACACGAGGCGCTGATGCTGGTGTGGGTGCAGCTGGTCGTCCAGAGGATGATGCTTCGGAAGAGTGTGGACGACTGGCAGCTGGACGAACCTCAGCCTCAAAATTGGGGAAAAGATCCCTTGGCTCCATCCGCTGCACCCTGGAGTGATGTACCACTGGTGAGGATTCCTTCGGGAATGATTATGACTGGCGCAGCTGGAGCAGCTGGCTCCTCACCAGTAGTCTCCATTGCAACTTCTTCCTCCTCAGCTGGGGCAGCTGGTTTCTCGTCCCTTGGCATCTCTACATCTTCAGAATCTGAGCTTACATCTGAGAAACTCGCCAGTTTTTCCGGGGTGGTTGCCCGCGCAACAACTCCTCCACTGGCACCCCCTTGCGCGGCCAGTGGGACTTGAACCACATCATCTTCTGGTTGATAACTTTCAACCAGGGAAAACACGTCCTCCGATCCCATGTCCAACAGGCGCGTAAAGGATTCATCTGGTAGGATCTGGCCCGGAGCTAGTGCTGGGGGCACAGCACTTGAAGTCTGGGCAACAGCCCATTTGCCCTTGGCAACTTGTTGCATTTGCTCCGCCAGCTGCGCCTGACGACGGGATTCGTGCTCAGCCTTTACCTTAGCAAAGGCTTCATCGCGGGTTGCCAGCTCAGCCTCCCTCTTTCGCTGGTCGGCCAAAGCCTTCAGCCTTGCCTGAGCCTGCTTCTTTTGGACAATGGAAGCTGTTCGTTCCTTCGCAGCTTGCTCAGCCAGCTTCTGAGCCTTCGTCTTGATTCTCTTCCTTTTCCTGGTCATTCTATCTATCGTCTCCTCCTCAGTCAGTCCAAGGACGGACTTCTTGACTGGTAAAGATATCTTCCTTGATTCTGGAGCATAGATGACAGCTGGCTGGGGCTGCTGGGACTGATGCAACTTGGGCTTCTTCCTTGGAGAAGACCTGGTGACTGGCACCTGAGCGGATGACCCAGTCACTGCTTGCTCCATCTCGAGAAATGAGGATTCCACCTCATACTTCCTCTTCATTTCGGCCTTCGCCTCAGCTGTCAGCGGAAGAGCTACAGCTGGCATGGCCTCATCTACTGGTTCTGACTCCTCCTCAGAAACCTGGTCAGCAGGGTCCACAGCCGTCTTGCCTCTCAGCTTTTGAGGCTTCTTGTAGTCTGGGCCAGGAAGTTTGACCTTGGTGACTGGGATAAAGTCGGACCCAACCAGTTGCTCCCCTCGGTCGACTCGGTCTCCCATCTCCACCTCCAGAATGTGGCTGATTCGCAGGCCAAAAGACACTGCATGGAGGAACCTGCCGTCAGTCTTGACTGTGCAGTTCTTCTCCACATTCTCCAGCAGCCGGCCGAAAATGAACTCGGCCCAGTTGCCATATATGCCGTCCTCCAGCGCGCACATAACGGAGAACTTCTTTAAGCTTAGTTCGGCATAGGAGCCGACCTCGCACTGGAGCATGCGCACCACAATGTCGCATACCATCTGCCAGTATTCGTCCATTTCTGACTTCTTCATTCCAGTCTTGAAGATAGTCACCCCCTCCTTCTTCCATTCAGTCCACCTCCGCCTGAACTCCACCGTATCATCCTTGCAATACGTCGCCACCTCCTCACCAGTACTCCTCAGCCCAAAGAGGTTGGCTAGGTACTCTACGTCGATGGTGATCAGGTGTCCGAACACCGACGTGGTGAAAGATTTCCTGTCGTCAGCTATCACCGCGCGAGCATAAA
Source organism: Plectranthus barbatus (assembly GCA_026898455.1). NCBI lineage: Eukaryota > Viridiplantae > Streptophyta > Magnoliopsida > Lamiales > Lamiaceae > Plectranthus > Plectranthus barbatus. The sequence continues at coordinate 7,320 of JAPKLW010009114.1, read as the reverse complement.
ACTCGGCGACCATATGTGGGTGGAAGTTCCTGGGGGTTGCCGTCAAGTATGGTCGGAGCTGCTCATGGTCGATCATTTCCATGAGCTCCTCGCCGAAATGTTTCTCGGCCAGTTTATCGTTCAAAATCTTCTCCTTCTGGACTTGGGCGGCTCTGATCTGGGAGTTAGAAAGGAGATGTTGGGTGGCCTTTTTTGTTCAACTGAACAAGCTTGTTGAAAGGGTAGGTATAATCTATGTCTTCTTCTTTCACAATGCCAGTGAAGGTAGGCATGTGTGATTCGGCTAATGGTAAGTCTAGATCCAAAGACTCAGTGGAAGAGGATGATTTATCAGCAGCAGGTTTGGATGAAGATGCCATGTTATCAGGGAATAAGTGTTCGGAAATATTTAAGGAAGATGAACGGAAAAAGTGTTCGAAAAAATTTGAAGGAAAGATAAGGGTTTTTCTGATCACGTATAACAGCAATTTATACCGGTGCCATGCTGGGATGGATGGACGAGATGAATTCGTCAAAAGCGATGATCGACGGTCATCAGCAGGCACGATTCCCTGTAGCGACGTGCGTGGTCGTGCTGACGTAGGATGGTACGTGTAGCTGACATGGCACACGCTGATTGGTCGCGAGATTGCCTTTGACTGCGCAGTCACTGTGCGCATTAAATGTGGCATTAAATGCCGCATTAAATTCAAAGATATGCACACGCAAGACCAATTTTTAACCTTTCCCGCCGTTTCTGCGACAGCTGGCACGACTCTTGGACTTCAAGAGAACGTCAGTTGAGAGCTGGGACTCAACTGGTCATCAGTAGTATACCTGGTCATCAGTGGTATACGCCAGTCGCATACTTCCCCCTGCTAGTATGGCCTTCTTACCAGTCGGCAACTGATACTCACAACTGATTCCCGTGTACTTGGACAAATTGAGAGCTAGGACTCAATTGTCACCAGTCGTTGATATATCACCAGTTGTCTGCTGACAACTTGAAAGATTGAAAGAATTGAGAGCTTGGACTCAATTCATTCCGCATAATCTTCTCTTCACTTCTTCATCATTGCTTGGAATTGGGAGCTGGGACCCAATTTTACTTCGACTGATGGTGCATGACTGCTGGCAAATTCGAAATGAGAGCTGGGACTCATTTCCTTCGTTGTTTATGGAATAAGTTCTGCCAGTAGATACCACCTGTGGTCTTGAGCCACCACTAAAGAAAACATGAAGACTAAGAGCTTGGACTTAGTCTTAATCAGCATCCTTCAGAAAATCAAGAACGGAATGAGAGCTAGGACTCATTCTTCCTCAACACTAGGGCTCGCATCAATCTCCATAAGACCGAGTTTGATGCACAACTCCTTGAATCTTGCTTCTGGCAAAGGTTTGGTGAAGATGTCAGCTAGTTGATCGTCGGTTCTGATGTACTCTACGCTGATATCCTTCTTCTCGACATGATCACGTATGAAGTGATGTCGGATATCTATGTGCTTGGTCCTAGAGTGATGAACCGGATTCTTCGTTATGCACATAGCGCTGCTGTTGTCGCAATAGATGGGTACACAACCAGTGTCCACTCCATAGTCTTCCAGTTGTTGCTTGATCCAGAGAATTTGAGCACAGCAACTGGCAGCGGCAACATATTCAGCCTCAGTAGTAGATGTAGCAACTGAGTGTTGCTTCTTGCTAAACCAGTTGATTAGCTTGTGTCCTAGAAACTGACACGTACCACTGGTACTTTTTCTATCTATACGGCATCCAGCAAAATCTGAATCTGAATACCCAATGAGTGTAAGCTCATCATTCCTGGGGTACCATAAGCCAAGTGATTCAGTTCCTTTGAGGTATTTCACTATTCTCCTAGCAGCTTCCATGTGTGACTTCTTTGGATTGGCTTGAAATCTGGCACACACTCCGACTGAGTATGAAATGTCGGGTCTGCTGGCTGTCAGATAAAGAAGTGATCCAATAATACCTCTGTAGCTGGAAGGATTAACCGATTCTCCTTCTTCATCAAGAAAGATCTGGCAACTGGTGCTCATCGGTATTCTGAGAGCCTTAGTCTTCTCTGGGCAATATTTCTGAATTAGGTCCTTGGCATACTTCCTCTGATTAATAAAAATCCCATCAGCTGACTGCTGGACCTGGAGTCCTAGGAAGTATGTTAATTTGCCCATCATACTCATCTGAAATGAGTTCTGCATCAGTTGAGAAAACTTCTCACAGAGAGACATATTCTTTGACCCGAATATAATGTCATCGACATATATCTGCACCATTAGCATATCATCAGCATCCTTGATGATGAAGAGAGTCCTATCGATCTTCCCTTTCCGAAATCCATTACTGATTAGGAACTGTGATAGCGTCTCGTACCAAGCCCTGGGCGCCTGTTTCAATCCATACAGGGCCTTTCTCAGCTTGTACACTTTGGTGCCTATTTCAAAGCCTGGAGGATGTTCGTCATAAACTTCCTCCTTTAGCTCGCCATTCAAGAAGGCGCTCTTCACGTCCATCTGGAATACTGTGAAACCATGATACGCTGCATACGCAAGGAACAGCCGTATCGCGTCCATTCTTGCAACTGGTGCGAAGGTCTCGTCGAAGTCGATGCCTTCACACTGCTTGTAAACTTTGGCGACTAATCGAGCTTTGTTTCTGATTACAATGCCATCCTCATCTCGCTTGTTCTTGAAAACCCACTTGGTGCCAATCACTGACTGATGTGATGGTCTCTCTACCAAGTCCCAAACATTGTTGCGAGTGAATTCCTCAAGCTCTTCTTGCATGGCATTAATCCAATCGGCAGATTCTAGCGCAACTCCTATGGAAGTAGGTTCCACTTGAGAAATAAAACAAGTCAGGAGCGCACTGCCGTGTCGAGTCTGAATAGAACCTTCTGGATCACCGAGAATAACATCGGATGGGTGATTTCTCAGCCATTTGGGAAGATGAGAATTTGCTGGCGTTGGTTCTTCTGTCCTGATGACTGGTGCTTCCTGAACTTCACCAGTCGGAGCAGCAATTTCAACTGGTGGTTGACCTTCACCAGGTGGAATAATCTCTTCATCAGCTTCACTCTCTGACTGATCTCCTGATCCTTCGGCGATAACTACATCGTCAGCTGGTGCATCCACTCCAGCTGGTACATCGTCTTCTTCTGGAATTTTTGAGCCAGTTCCACTCAGGGAGATTGAGTGTAAGGTCTCAGCAAGGTCAATTGCATCACCGACCCTCCCGGATTGCTGATGGGCAACCGAGGATACTGGTTGTGAAGATGATCCAGTCATAGGTCTAGTCAAACCAGTTGGTTGAGCATTGGAAGAATTCCTGCCCAACTGATCAACGACATCATTGACCTCAGGAACATCTTCAGCCAGTTGTCGTAATGTCCTGCGCACTAAAGTAGCTTCATCAAAAACAACATTGCATGTTATTTCCACAAGTTTGGTGGTCTTGTTAAATACTCTATAGCCCTTGTGAGAGGGATGTCCATATCCGACAAGGACACCCTCATCAGCCTTAGGCGAAAAAACATTTAACTTCGACTTACCATTATTATGGACATAACATGGTGAACCGAAAGCACGAAGATGATCTATAGAAGGCTTACGACCAAAATAAACTTTGTAGGGAGTTTTCTTGAGTCTGTCGTTGATCCCGCTTCTATTCTGAGTATAGCAGGCCGTCACCAACGCTTCTCCCCAAAAACTCTGTCCTAAGCTGGATTCTGCCAGCATGGACCGGACCGCTTCTTTCAGCGTCCTGTTCCTACGTTCTGCCAGTCCATTCTGCTGCGGTTGCCTTGGTGCAGATCTTTCATGCTTAATGCCGGCTTCCGCGCAAAAATCCATCAGCAGACTGTTGCAGAATTCCATCCCATTGTCTGACCGTATCCGCTTTACCATAGCTTCTCTCTGTTTCTGTGCTTTGACAATCAAATCTGGAAGAATGATTTTCACTTCATCCTTGGTTCTGAGAAGCTTTACCCAGGTATAGCGCGAGTAGTCATCGACTACCACCAGCGAATAACGTTTTCCTCCAATGGTTTGAGGTGCTACTGGTCCAAAGAGGTCCATATGTAGCAATTCGAGTACCCGACTGGTACTGGGGCAGACTGGCGACTGGTTCTTGAAGGACTTCTTAGTTTGCTTGCCCTGCTGGCATGCTTTGCAAATCCCTTCCTTCTTGAATCCTCCCTTGGGAAGTCCTTCTACAAGATCATGCTTGGCCAGGTAGTTGATAGTTCTGAAATTCAGATGACTCAACCGTTTGTGCCACAACCAGTTAGTTTCCATAGTACTGGTGGCCACGAAGCATGAATCTGTCTTCCCGCTTTGCCAGTCGACAGTATAAAGTCCTCCATTCCGAATACCTCTCAGCTTGATCTCGCCAGTCATCTCGTCCTTGATCTGGCACTCTGATTTCTCAAAGTGAACTGTGTAGCCACTATCGCACAGCTGACTGATACTCAGGAGGTTGTGCTTGAGAGAGGTAACAAGGGATACATTTAAAATTCTGACATCGTCCTTCTCGATGCAGCCCTTGCTAATAACTCTGCCCTTAGAGTTATCACCAAAAATAACTGGAGGTCCTTTGACCTTGATAAGATCTGCAAACAAATCCTCTTCGCCAGTCATGTGAGCTGAACACCCACTATCTAAGATCCACTCTCTCGACCTCTGAAGCTGTGTTGCATGATCCTGTACCTGCAAGAAAGAGATAGAATTTATTTAGGTCCCCGATCATCTGCGGGTCCTGCAGGGTTAGATCGCTGAATTATTCCTTTCGGAATCCAGACTTTAGTGATTTTCAGCTCGGTTTTACCCTTGCTGATATCATTAGTAGCCTTTCCCTTCCTTTTGAAGTAATGCGTGAGTTTGGTTTGGGAAGGTGTGGCTGTGTGTGTAACTCCTTTGAAAGTATTCTTCCGCTGAGAGTTTCGGAAATATTTCTCCGGTTGTATGTGTTGCCTTCGTGGTCTCTGGAAGTGTGGACCACCATGGCTAGCCTTCACAGCCCTTTGAGAAAACTTGTGATTGGGCTCAGGCCTCTGATAGATATTCCTCCTATCAGGTATTTTCCTTCTATCAGAGTTACTCTGAGATTTGGATCCCTTGTAAGTATGCTGGTGATTGGCATACTGACGAGGTTGTGTGTGAATTCCCTTGACAGCTGGTGCTGGCTGTCGGATTCCACTGGTAGCTGACGCTGACTTCATTGCCTTAGAATTATTCGGCTTAGTCTGCGTCTTAGGGTGTGCTGGCGTCCTGTCAGCAGAGGATTTTGCCAGTTGAGGTTTTTGTCGTGATGACTCACCTATGAATCTGGTCTTATTATTCCTGTGCTGATCAGCCATACGGGACTGACTGGTTTTACCAGCTGGTGCTGATGCATTTACCAGTTTGCCCTTACCCTTATTAGCTGTGAGTTCGGGTTGGTTTATTCTCAAATCCTTTTCAAATCCCAACCCGGATTTATCAGTAGGCTTTCTCCAATGAGATAGAGCCTCTTCCAAATTCTTTGAGCCTTTGTTCAAATGATTTATTTTATTGTCTTGCTCAAGGACAATTTTTTGAAAGGTATCTCTCTCAGTTTTTAAACTTTCAAAATTTTTGAGCAACTCTGAGTGAGTTTCTTTCAGAGTGGCTAACTCTACACCAAGTGACCTAGATTTTTCAATCTCATTGGTCAAAATAGAAATCTGATTTTTTAGCGAGGTGTTTTCGCCAGCCAAGATATTCTTTATTTCGTAAAATTTTAAAAATTCTTGCTGAAGAATATCTATGGTAACCTCTGAGTCGGAGCAATGCGACTCAGCATCGTCTAGGATGCGTGGAGACATGATGTGCAATGAGGGAACAGATTGTACCTCATCATCAGCGGCAAGTGCTCGTTCTGCCTCACTGTCAGCACATTCTTCATTTGATTCTTCTCCGAAAGCTACCATCAGCGCCAGTAGCGCTTCCTCTTCTGACTCTTCATCTGACGCATACTCTCCATCATCATGGTCAGGTATATCAGGAACCTCTGTCCTTGTCAGCATGGCCTTAGCAACGGCCTTGGATGCACGCTCTTCAAAGAGCTTCTTCAGCCTTTCCCGCTCATCTTTATCCACCTGTGGACATTCAAATTTAAGATGGTCAGGGGATTGGCACTGATAACACGCGCGGGGAGCTCTCTTGATGAATTTTCCATCAGTTGAGCTAAGAGATACTCCCTGTTTTGACTTGGCTTTCTCCAGAAGAACAGCCAGTCTCTTCATTTGTTGCTCAAGATCTGCGATAGAGCTCTCGCTGCCTTTTGAGTTAGATCCCGATGGGGATGGGATCTCTTTCTGCGGGTTGTGCGGTCCAGCAGGTCTGTCAGTGTGAAAAGGCTTCTTGTGCTTCCATTTGAAATCCCTCTTGACGAAGTAGGCTTCGTCATGTGTTTTGATGCTGGGAGATCCAACGGTCCGAATGGCTTCATTTTTGTTCACCATTTGGATATCCCACTCATGTGCTTGGAGCTGAGCAAATAGCTCCTTGGGAGTCATCTTGGATAGATCCTTCTCCTTAAGAGATGTAGTCTTCACAAACCAGTCCTCCTTGGGCATCTTTGACAGGATCTTTGCATTAAGCTCTGCATTCGAGTACTCCTTGTCCAAAGACTTCAGCTCGCTGACTATAGCATTGAATCTAGCTTCCATCTCCTTGATGGTTTCACCAGTCAGCATCTGGAATGACTCGTACTTGTCCACCGCAACTTGCAACTTGTTGCGCTTCATCTGATCTGTCTCCTTACAGAGACTATCAAGGTAGTCCCAGACTGCCTTGGCGCTGTCAAATTGGAGGGCTTCCTCCATCAGCGGATCTGGAAGAGAAGATAAGATCATATCGAGAGCAACGGAGTCCAGCTGATTCCGCCTCCTGTCTTCAGCGTTCCATTCTTCTGGGGGCTTTGGGATCTCAGCAGCTGGGCGATCTCCTAGCTGGTGTTGTGTCTTGGTGATCTCGATCGGCCCTTTCTCCAGCACGTCTTTCATCTCCGGATGGACGCTTTTCAGCTGAATGAGCGACCTCTTTCGCCACATAGTATGCTTGTCCGGATTGTAGTTGAGCAGCTTCGGGATATTCATCTTGCGTACCTGAGCTAAACAACAGACAGACAAAGTGGAGTGCAAGGAAACTTGGATCTCGGTCCTAAGCGACTCAGTGTACGACCAGTCTAGAAAGACCAACCTCGCTCTGATACCACTTGTTGGTCCCGGTTTTTCAGAGTATAAAACGTTACGCAGCGGAAATAATATTAAGTGTTTTCTTGCACGCTACTTACACACAGCTGACA
>JAPKLW010009113.1:0-12516 GCA_026898455.1 Plectranthus barbatus | reverse complement strand
ACACATTTTCCGCTGCCAAGTTATACCCTGATAATCCGGGACCAACAGTGGACCTATAGGTGTGAAAAAGAAAGTGGTGACAAATTATCGTCAATACAGAGAGTCAGGCAAAAATCATGTCCGTGTTTCACAGACAAATGGAGCGAAGATGAGCCATTTATTTTTTGAAAAACTCAAAGACCTCAACACAAAAATCTTTGAGGCCCATGTGGAGCTATATGTGAAGGCCCGCAACATGAAGTTAATTATGAAGAATAAGTATGTTTCACGTACTTGTAATCCAGATTGGATTCGCGTTGTAAGCCCGAGATTACAGGTTTGAAATTATTTATTTAAATTAAACTTTTTATTTGGTACTTTAGTTGTTTCAATTTTAATTGTTATTTTGCTTATGTTTTTAACAGTCTTTGTTCTCGAAGTCCTATCCTGTAAATCTTGCTCCTCGAAGTAAAATCTCCACCGTTTCCCTGGAGTTATTGAAGTTCATGAAAGGAGAAGATAGTCCAACTTCTCAAAATTGCTACACGGCTTCAGTTGTAAGTGTTTTAATCATTTGAATTTGAATTTTAAATCACTTTAATCCATTGAAATCATTTTAATCTTCTTTTTTTTTAAGTTAATCATGCCTGTTCAAGTTGGAGATCATTGGTTGTGTCTTAGGATTGACTTGACTACTTGGAGTTGTCATATATATGATGCCTGCTTGAACAGACTAACTCCACAGATGTTGCGGTATAGAGAAGATGGTGTAAGGCGCATCACAGATCAATTCTACAAGTTTTTACGTGCCGACAATTTTTGGGGAGCTAACAAAATAGGCTTGGTAGAAATTGACAAGGAAATGACTCTTGATTTTACTAAAAATTTCAGTGCTTATGAGCAGTCGAATGAAGCTATTTATGCTTGCCTTCATATGGACCAGTTGATATGTGGGAGACCGAATCAATACTGAGATCAAAGGGAAGATATGGAAGAAAAATATAGGTTGTTTATGGCTTATTCGATTTTTGACTTGTCATATGATGATAATTAATGATAGTGTAGCATTATGAGATTTTATTTAAATTCGAATTTTATATTTTTTTAAATTGGATATTTTGGATATTGTTTAATGCTCTTTATGTTTATGTTTAATTTGAATTCGGACTGCATTTTTTGGATATTGTTTAATGTTAAACATGTTGTGTAACGCCCCTCGTAAATTTTAATTGTAATTATCGAATTTCTGAAATTTTATTTTGTTATCAAATTTAATTTGAAGCTACGCGACCAATTTATTTTGGGAAATTATTAAATTTTCAATGTTTCTTGCCCTTTTATTTTATTGGGGGAAATTAATTGTTATTAATGATTTTAATTAATCTCGAATAATTATTTGGTGATCCAACATTTTTGTATCGGTCTAATATTGAGCGATAAATATACGCGGATAGACGAAGTATTACGGTCTCCCGTGCAATAACGCGAAGAGATGTGGAGTTGATGTGAGGTGATGTTAAAGTGACCGATGTGACAAGCGAATGACAATCACTTTGACCTTTTTGACTTTCGGTAATTCTGAATCTGCCCTCGCCCCTCTTCTATAAATAGAAGGCTACATTTATAAGTTTTACTTTCACTCTCTCTCTCTCAAAATTCTATAGAGTTTTTCCGGCGAATCTCCGGCGGAATTCTGGCAAGCTCCGACGAGGCTCTGGCAAAGAGTTTTTAAGGTAAAACTATGCCTTTTTAGAATCCTCTCTTCATTTCCTTTCCATTTCCAACCTTAGTTTCTCTATTTCTTGAATTTATGAAGTGGAAAGTAAAGGATCAAGGGTGAATCGAGTTTAAGAGTGCCTATACGCTTCAAGGAGGTATAAATCGAACCTCTCTCTAGCTATTTCTTACGTGTAAGCATGTTTGTAAAATATTCCCTAGTTGATTAATGGCATGATCTAGGTTTTTAATGGATTGATGAGTACGTATGCATGTTTAGCATGATAAATTATGAGCCTAGAAACGATATATCGACCTAGGTATCGGGTTGTGTTGATTTTAGAGCTTTTTTGGTATATTTGCCCTACATGGAAATGTTGCGGTTAAATCTCGATCCCAACATGTTTTGATGCTTTAAATCTTGACTAGACTCGTTATAATTGTTAGGAAACCATTTGGTGTTGTTAGAAATCGATTGGATGAGCCCAGATAACCGTTTGAGCCAAAAACCATTTTTCTCCGCCAAAGGCAACGAGCCTCGACTTCGATTGACACCGCCTTACATTGATCGACACGGCCATGTCGGACGATGTGGAAGCACATCGGTCGACATCGAGCTGCCATCCATTTTTCATTCTGACGATCATTCATTTCGGTCGACAGGAGTTGTATATCGGTCGACATACCTGCATCGATCGACGGCGTTCTATTTCGATCAACATGACCACGTCGATCGACACACTTGGTGTCGATCGAAACCGACAAAATTTTTCTAAATTTTATCATCTTCCTTCGATCGATTAAAACCAAATTGTTCTTTTATTCAATATCCCTCATACCAATCGACAACGAGATGCTATCTTCTATAACCTCTCTGAAAATCCTTTTTTTTCCAAATCAACCTTGACTGCTTGACCGAACTCTTGTAACTTGAACTTTCTTGGAAGTTTATTGGTAAACCAAACTTGTTAAACCTTAATGAAACCTTTGAAATCTTATTAAGATTCGATCTTCATTCAAGATCAAGAATCCTTCGGATTACTTTATTGAAACGACTTTGAAACCTATTGAGGAGTTCTAAAACTCTCAGTCAATTACAAATCGACTTGTAATTGGTTATGTAACTTCTTTCAATCATAAAATGTGAAGAGTTATTTAGTCATTTGATGACGTCTCACATTTGTTCAGAAGAATGGAACTTGTTAAACGTAAAACTTTGAAATTCGACTTATCTTCAACATTAATCGACATCTCTCTTATCAATCATAGTAGAGAGCTATTCTTTCCTCCCCGCTCTCTTTAAAACCTTTTTGATTCAAACTAACTTCAATTGTTTGATCCGATTAATCATAACATAATCTTCTCTTGGAACAACTTGATGGGTTCTCATATTCTCAGGCGATGTACGATAATTCATAATGGAATATGAAATTTTTTCAATCATACTCTTTGAAGTAATGTTCCGTCAATTGACAAAGCCTCGTACTTGTTCAATTATGTTGAACCATGAATTTCGTTTGTAAATCATGCTCGATATTGAACCACGAGCTATTGAATGAACGTTTGACTACCTTGTCCGTCAAACTAGAATGCCAAATCATTTCTTCATATCCTTATCCGATGGATCAAGGGTTGAAAAGTCCATGGTTAATTAAGAGTCTAGAATCCTAGATGTTTGAGTAACAAATGTCTCGATCCATTATCCTCTAAGGATTTATTTATTCCTTATACTGTAGGAAAAGGCAAGAAGAAGATCAATTACTAGATCGACCAATCGCGTAACCGCACTTACTCAAGGTGGGATTTTCTTTACCCTTATATTGTGGGCCAAATTAAAAATATAAAAATGATGTTTTCATTTCAAAGCATATCAAGCATGAAATGAAATGTTTTGTTTTAAACTGCTTTGTCAATGCCTACTTGTAATACCCCGAGATTAATTAAGCTAATTAATCGCTTAATTTCTGTAATAAATAAATTCCCTTTCATCTTTGAGCAATAAATTGCAATTCAAGTTCGGATAGTCGATTACATAAATCGGACTTCATAGATTGGTCTTGGAATTATTTATATAATTGGAAGGAATTATCAAGATTTCTTGGAAATGATATAAGGTGGGACTATATCATGGATTGAGGATTAATTGAGTAATGGTGTAGCATGTATTGTTTTGGAAGTATATGCATGTATTAGGGGTGACACTTGGCATGTTGCATGAAGTCCTTGGGACACTTGTAGGAGGGAGAGAGTGAGCTAAATTCAGACTAAGGTGAAATGTGGGGGAAACTTGCTCCCCACTTCACTCAAACATCATTACCCTCTCTTTCCACATAACTTTCTCAACACCCCACCCAAAACCCTTCCTAGTCGTCACTTTCCCGACCAGATTCCGGCCAGCTCCGATGTCCGGCGACTTCGAGACCACCACCATCACGTAGATCTCGTTCCTAGCTTTCTAAAGAGCTAAGGTAGAGGTCATGGCATTGAGAAATGAGGGAGATATCGTAGAGAGAAGTTGGCTCACCGGACTTTGAGGTGAGATGTGTTTCCACCCTAGAACTCGTTCATACTCGATTTTCTTGAGCTAAGACTTATATATTCATGTTTCTCATGTCCTAGAGACCATTCGGAGACCAAGAGCTTCGAGTTTGTAGCCGAAAAAAGCGCACCGCTGCTGTGAGAAAGATAAATTCCGGTGAGCTTCACCCACCACCATTTTATACCTTATTTTCATGATCAAAGCATGCTTTCGTGTTCCCCTCGAGTCTAGGACTTTGTATATATGATTGCATGTTGAGTTTGGGCGGTTGGATCGAAGGATTTTTGGAGATTACATGGTTGAAGTCGTGAGGAAGACGACGAGTTCCGAACAGAATAGGAGCATTCTGTTCGGAACGGCTTTCGGCGAGGACGAACGGGAGCAGGCCACCCATTTTGTTCGGGATGGGTGCATCCCGCTCGGGACAGAGCACGGCCAGGCAGAGAAAAAAATAGATTTTTCCATTCCGTTCGGGATGGATACATTCCGTTCAGAATGGGCTGCGGCCTTGTTGATTAAAACTCATTTTTCTTGACCCGTTTTCATTCCTTTTCAAGTATATTCAACCCTTGAGTTTATTATATGATTATTGAAGCAGGTTAAGAGTAAAACATGTGTTGGTATGTGAATCTAAGTGTGGAAGTTGTCTAAATTGGATGGATGAGATTATGAAGGCATGTTAGAAATTGAGATAGAAATGAGTTGGATGCGAAATGTTGTATGGAGTCGATTGATAAGTTCTTGTCCTAGTTACCCATCCTAATTAGGAATGTTTGTTGTTATTGAAGGTGTGAGATAAGGAAAGAAGCTCGGTTTGCTCAATTTACGAGGACACATCTAACTTATTAAAGCCTAACACCAGGTGGGAACTATTTTAGTATAAAAAAATCAAAACGTGCTTTTTATTTTCAAAGCGTGTGAAAATGATTTGTTTTAAACTGATTGCTATGCAAAAGTTTTTGTGCTATTATATCTGTCCTCTGATTGTCTGCTAACAACAGAGAGTTATTAATAAGACAAGAACCATGTACGTAGAGTACTTGCGCTAATCTTATTAATTGTGAATAAAAGGCTAGCAACCTTACTTTGTTTATGAGCTCGGGCTGTTCAGCTGGAGTATTGAAGCCCTAGGCGGATAAGGTTGGGTATTTCTTTTCTTTCTTAAAACGATCGGATCTCGATGCTGTGTGTTCCGAGATTAGTGCACTTAGATGATAGTGGGTTGAGTGTGAATTCACTCCTGACTAATCATCGTAACTTGGGAGTGGGCCAGCTTCCAGTTACACCATGATAAACAGATATAATAAAATGTTAGATAGCTCGAGCTAAATAAAATGATTTAGATGACACGGTTCTTTTCAACAAAACCCCGTGTTCATCTGTGTGAGTTGCATAGCATTCTTATATAAAATGTATGTTTTCGGGCATGTTTCCATGGGGTACGAAAGTACTCAGCCCCTCGTATTATTTCTAAAATACGCAGGTTAAGAGAGCAGAGATGGTGAGGTGGCGGTGTAAAGTATGGAGCTGAATTTTGAAGATCGAAGATCCTGTGACATGCATATTCATAATCATGTCACCACCACGTTACACACACCGTTGCACCGCTCTCTGAACCTATTCCGTCCCTGTTTTTGTCTACTTTTGAAAATCTAAACATTGAAAACATCCATGTTTCATTCTAAAATACTTGTTCTTTTGAGGATTTAAATGTTAAAGTTTAGATTGTCTTTTCAAATGTCAAGTCTTCCATTGTATTATTCTGCAAAGTATTTAAGAGATAGGTAACCACGACTGTGACGTGCCTCGGAATTTGGGAAGGCAAATGGGGCGTTACAGAAGTGGTATCAGAGCCACAGGTTTTTAAAATGATTTGAAACCATTTGAAACCTGTCTAAATTTTTGAAAAGTATCTAGTCTCAAGAGTATTTTGGTTTTGAAAGTTGATTGAAGAGGCTGCTCATACTTTACACCCTACTCCACCCTGCGCAACCTGAGGTATGTTTTGAGATTTTTAAATTTCCTGCTTGCAAATTTGATTTTGATAAACTATTTTGAAAGTATCTGGGTATTGAGTAAAAGTGATTTGGAAATTTTGAGAATGGTGTATATGTTGGCTGAGGAATATTGAACAGTTTTTGAGTTGTGCTGGTTTGGTGTTGAGCGGAATGCTAACACTGGTTATTTGATGAAAGAAGTTGGTTGTGTGTTGGTTTCATGAATGGAGAAACTTGATTAGTGTTGAAAGTCTATCGGAGTTGTGGATTGATTGTGGAAAAACATTGAAAACTTTTAGTTGGTTTTAAAAATATTGAGATTTGAGAAAAGCTTTGGAGTTGTGAAAAGTTTTCGGAAAATTTTGGTTTTGGCACCAGTGTGGTGGCCCTTGAAAGTGTGATTTCAATGGAGTGAGTTTTGAAATGTGTTGCAAGCAGTGTGAAATTTTGTGTTATGGCTAAGATGTGTTAACCTGTAAATTGAGCTGTAAGGAAATGATGGAAGTTTGAAACTTACTTTGACATTTAAATTAGGATGGAACAGGACTAACTGGTTGACTGTGGGCCTTGAAAAGGCGCTGACTTGGGTAAACCTTGTATCATGTGGGGTTGTACTATGACTTAGGAAATTAGATTATTCGAGTGGAGTGAATCGTAGTTTACTGAACCTTAGAGCTTGGATTTTGAATATTGTGAAATTGAAAATTTCCTCGTCTAGTGTGGTATGTTGAGTGGTGAAAATGAGTTAACTTGTGGAAACTACAAGTTAACAGTTAGGTGTACAGAATGTACACGGTGAGCCTGGCAGATATAGTCGAGACTCAAGTGAGTGTGTTAGCGCGAGGATAAGTTGGACCCTCGGCATGGTGTGTCGGAGGACGAGTTGCCACCAAGACACATAGTTGTGTATGGTGATGTTATTATGACCTTGGGACTGACCGTTTGCTGTTGTTTATTGTAGCAGATGGACCCTCAGGAGAGACTAGTCCAGCGATTCAGGAGACACCTTCCTTTTCCTGAGGAGAACCTCGCATCAGCCTTGGTGAAGTATTTGGAGTTGTGGGAGAGAGTACGCTATTTGGGAGTCACGGATCGAGAGGCAATGGAGGGGACGCTTAACCTTGTGCCAGACCGGTGGACCAACTGGGTGATGACATTGACTCGACTATACACCGATAGTGTGACCGGTGCGGTAGCGAGCTTTCGTCATTTCATGGCGGATTTGATTCAGAAGGTTATCGTGGAGGGGAATCCTTCGCCAGCATCTTCGAGAGGTACACAGGCATCAACAGTAGGACCTACATCACGTTTGAGAGTTCGACCTGTACCGAGTACACCACCACAGCCCGGAGCACAGCAGGGAGGAGCATACGACCCGTATGCCTGGTGTGACTTCACCACATCATTAGTTCAGGGTGCACCTCAGCACCAGGACTCTATGGGACCACCGGGATTTGCCGATCTGCACGCGTCATCCATGCAGCCGCCGCCATTTTACACCGGAGGGCCCAGTCAGGCATACCCAACGCCTGATGCAGGTATTCATAGCGCGGGGATGTGGCCTAGACCCACAGTGAGTGGTTGGGCAGATATGCTTGGTGGATACGGGACTGCTCATGCACCGATTTGCCTATCCAGCGATACCGAGGGTAGCTGGGAGAGGAGGACAGCATCCCAGGATAGGGGGAGAGGGAAGACGGAGGCCGAGGACGAGGATGAGGATGACGAGGATGAGGAGGACAAGGAGGAGGATTCATCTGAAGGATCCGATTAAGGGATGTTGTATTTCCCATATCTTAGTTGTTATGCGTTTGGATTTTGGACTTTATTTACTTTGAGTACCTGATGAGGCGAGGACACTATTTGTATTGATGTATTGTACTTTGATTCGGTTATGTTT
Organism: Plectranthus barbatus; assembly: GCA_026898455.1. Lineage (NCBI taxonomy): Eukaryota > Viridiplantae > Streptophyta > Magnoliopsida > Lamiales > Lamiaceae > Plectranthus > Plectranthus barbatus. The sequence goes on along the minus strand of JAPKLW010009113.1, from coordinate 4,385 downwards.
GACTTGTAGAACAACAAATTATCGTGATGTTATTTGATGTTATTGTTTACTTTCATAAGAAATATTGTCGTGAGAATATTGTTTGGGGGAGAAGCATTGTTCGCTAACAACCATCATATATCGTTGATTATACAGTTGCAAGAAAGAAATAGTATGGAGGATATGAATCGAGGCCGTGGAAGAGGGCGAGGTCGAGGCCGCGGCAGAGGCCGAGGCCGAGGCCGAGGTAGAGGCCGTGGAGGAGCCAATCCGCCACACGGGTTCGAAGCTCCGTATCTGGAAGAGATCCCCATCTTCCAGGAGCATGATGAATACGAGACACTGTCTGATGGCGACAGTGCAGTCGGCCATGACGGACACTACCAACCTCCACCTTAGAGGGAACCAGCCACCTCATCAGTTAAGCTGGTAGAAACATTCCGAAAACAACAGCCTCCCACCTTCGATGGGACAGGCGGGCCAGTGGCAGCAGAGGACTGGGTCCGTGAGCTGGAATAGATCTTCAGGCACATGTAGTGCACTGAAACTGAAAAAGTCAACTGCATGACCTATCAGTTGAAGGGGAAAGCAGACCGTTGGTGGGAGACTTATGCTAAGTCAGTGGCACCAGAAGAGAGAGCCCAGCTGAACTGGGATAAGTTTAAGGAGGCCTTGTACGAGAAGTACATCCCAAAACAATACCGGAAGGAAAGGGAAGTTGAATTCTTCCTGTTTGAGCAAGGGAAACTGTCGGTGGAGGATTACGACACCAAGTTCAGTGAATTGCTCCAAATGGCGCCGCATCTGGCAGATACGCCACAAAAGATGGCGGATAAATTTAGAGACGGACTGTGTGAAGGGATCCGCACCCAATTGGCAACGATGAAGGGACTAACTTACCAAGAATTGCTGAGCCATGCCTTGGACATTGAGGCATCCAAGAATAAAAAGAAGATGTCAGAGTGGGGGACTCAGGAGACCCAGACACCAGCCCCAGCTCCGAAAAGGAAGTGGGAAGAGCCACCCAGGCAGTTTGTTCAGGGGCAAGGAAGCCAAAAACGCCCGAATCAAGGCCGATATCAGAATTCCCAAGGTCAAAATGACCAACAGTTCTATCCAAGAAATAGACCCCAGATGGCACCCAGGCGGGACCAGAGGGATGGAGACTTTCAGAATTGCCAAAGATGCGGGAGAAGGCATACAGGGATTTGCCAGCAGGGCGGATTGAGGTGTTATAACTGTGGTGGCCAAGGACATTATGCTCATCAGTGCTCCACACCTTCAACAGGGTCTGGAAACCGCCAGAACTTTCAAAGGCCGGGTAACCAGCAATTAAAGGCAATCAGGGGTAACCGTCAACCCTGGAGAGGTAATGTCGGGAACTGAGGGGGAGGCAGGCAAGGCCATCAAGCTCCTCCAAGGCATCAAGAAGGAAACCCACAAGGAGGGAATGAGCAACCAAGAGGGGCAAGAGCCTACGCCTTGGAAGGAAACCGCGATGAAGAGAACCTCGCAGGTATGGGAACAATTAGTGATATACTTGTCATAGTACTTTTTGACACTGGAGCATCGCATACCTTCATCTCATCTGCATGTGTTGAGGCATTAAGACTTAAGGTAGAACGGAGTAGTCAGGACTTGAACGTAGCAATACCTTCAAGATAGACAACTATATCTACCTTAGTATGTCGCGACTTGAAAATCAAGTTGAATGAGAATGAGATCCTAGTAGCAGAGTTATATGTATTTGATATTCAAGACATAGACGTAATCCTAGGTATGGATTGGTTGGTGGAGAATAGAGCGACGATCCTATGTCGCGAGCGGAAAGTGATTATACCGAGACCCGAGGATGAAGATTCGTTCATTTACGGATTCAAGAGAAGACAGAGAGTACCGATTGTATCAGCGCTGCAGGCATCAAAGTTGTTAAGCAAAGCTGAGAACCGAGCTTTCTTGGTGTATCTAGAGGGAGAAGAGAAGCCTGAAATTACGGTCCAGAACGTATCGATTGTAAGAGAATTCGAGGACGTATTTCCGAAGGAACTACCAGGACTGCCGCCAGACAGGCAGGTCGAATTCACTATAGACTTGGAACCAGGTGCAGCACCGATTTCCAAGGCACCGTATCGCATGGCTCCAAAAGAATTGCAAGAACTGAAAGTTCAGTTGCAAGAGCTGTTAGACATGGGATTTATTCACCGAGTGTGTCACCTTTGGGAGCACCTGTCCTCTTTGTCAAGAAGAAGGACGGTTCAATGAGAATGTGCATTGATTACCGAGAATTGAATAAGTTAACCTTGAAGAATAAGTACCCTCTGCCGAGAATTGATGATCTGTTTGATCAGCTCAAGGGAGCGAGCACTTTCTACAAAATTGATCTCAGATCAGGATACCACCAGTTGAGGATCAAAAAGGAAGACATTCCGAAGACGGCTTTTAGGACCAGATATGGTCATTATGAGTTTATAGTAATGCCGTTTGGACTCACAAATGCTCCGGCTGTGTTCATGGACTTGATGAATAGAGTGTTTCATCCGTATCTCGATAACTTTGTCTTGGTGTTTATCGATGATATCCTTATATATTCAAAGTGTGAAGAAGAACACGAGCAACATTTGAGAACGGTGTTACAGACCCTCAGGGATGAGAAGCTTTATGCTAAATTCAGTAAGTGTGAGTTCTGGTTAAGAGAAGTGACATTTCTTGGTCACATTGTGTCGACAGATGTCATAAAGGTAGATCCAGCAAAGATTCAGACGATGATAGAGTGGAAATCACCGATGACGCCAAATGAAATTCGTAGTTTTCTTGGGCTAGCTGGATACTATAGGAGGTTCATCGAAGGCTTCTCGAAGATTGCAAAGCCGATGACACAACTACTCCAAAAAGGGATAAAGTTTGTCTGGACAAAGGAGTGAGAGGAGAGTTTCCAGAAATTGAAACAACTTTTGACGACCGCACCAGTTTTGGCAGTGCCAGAGCCAGATAGGAACTTCGAGGTATACACTGATGCATCTAAGAATGGACTCGATTGTGTTCTAATGCAAGATGGGAAAGTGATAGCTTATGCGTCAAGGCAACTAAGACCGCACGAGGCGAACTATCCAACTCATGATTTGGAACTAGCGGCAGTAATCCATGCATTAAAGATTTGGAGACACCATCTTTATGGGGTTAAGTGTGCCATATTCACGGATCACAAGAGCTTGAAATACTTCTTCGAGCAGAAGAATCTGAATATGAGGCAGAGGAGATGGCTAGAGTTAGTCAATGATTATGATCTAACAATAAACTACCACCCAGGTAAGGCAAACACAGTAGCCGACGCCTTGAGCAGGAAAGGAGAGGCTCAATTGGGTTGTATGCTTACCAGAGAGGGCAATTTGGTTAGAGAATTCGAGAGACTTCATCTGGAAGTAATATCGCCCTCAGAGAGAAAGAGATGTGAAGTTGCAACTCTAACTGTCGTGCCAGAGTTAAGAGAAAGAATCATTGAGACACAAAGGAAAGATATGGAACTCGAGAAATTACGCCAGAAATTGAGAGTTGAGTCGGTGGGCGAATACCAAGAGGCACCTGATAACGCATTGTGGTTCAGGGATAGAATCTTGGTGCCGAACAGTGAAGATTTGAGAAATGAGATTATGAGCGAAGCTCATGATACGCTGTATACCGCTCATCCAGGAAGTACGAAAATGTATCAAGACCTGAAGACTAAGTACTGGTGGGATGGTATGAAAAAGGATGTAGCCTTGTATGTGGAAAAGTGCTTGGCATGTCAGCAAGTCAAGGCATTACATCAGCGGCCGTATGGGAAATTGCAGCCGTTAGACATTCCCGAGTGGAAATGGGAACACATTGCCATGGATTTTGTGACGGGTTTGCCAAAGTCACAAAAAGGAAATACGGCAATATGGGTTATAGTGGACCGTCTAACGAAGAGTGCGCATTTCTTGCCGATCCGAGTGACTTATGGATCAGATAAGCTAGCACAGTTGTACATCCGTGAGATTGTCAGATTGCACGGAGTGCCAGTATCTATTACTTCTGACAGAGACGCGAAGTTTACATCTCAATTTTGGATGAGTATGCAATAAGAGTTAGGGACGCGCCTAAATTTCAGCACGGCGTTTCACCCGCAAACTGATGGTCAGTCCGAGAGAACCGTCCAAACTCTTTAGGACATGTTGAGGACAATGGTTCTAGATCGAGGAGGAAGTTGGGAGCCAATTTTGCCGCTAATCGAGTTCGCCTACAACAATAGTTACCAGGCGATGATTGGGATGGCTCCGTACGAAGCCTTGTATGGATGGAAGTGTCGATCTCCACTATATTGGGACGAAGTGGGTGAAAGACAAATTCTAGGACCTGACGCCATTAGCGAGATGATTACAATTGTTCGT
>JAPKLW010009111.1:0-12526 GCA_026898455.1 Plectranthus barbatus | reverse complement strand
AATGACAACCACTTTAACCTTTTTGACTTTCGGTAATTACGAAGTTACCCCTCACCTCCCTTCTATAAATAGAAGGCTTCACCTTCAAGTTTTACTTTCACTTTTTCTCTCAACTCTTTCCAAAGAATTTCCGGCGAACCTCCGACGAAATTCCGGCGAGCTCCGACGAAGCTCCGGCGAGAGATTTTTAAGTAAGAAATCAAGGAATCGAAGGTTGATCAAGCTCTCGAAGCTCAAGGAACGTCCTAGAGGTATAGATCGAACTTTCCTCTAGCCATTTCTTCGATATTAGCATGTTATGATTTTTGCCCTAGTAATGTATGTTATGATCTAGGCTTGATTATGAGATTATGGGTACGTATGCATGTTTAGCATGTTATATTATGAGCCTAGAAACGATATATCGACGTAGGAATCGATTTGTGTTGATTTTGGAGTATTTTGGGCATATTTGTCTCATATTGTGATATTGTGGTTAAATCCCGATTCCAACGTGTTTTGATAGTTTGAATCATGCCTAGACTCATTATTTATGTTTAGGAACCATTTGGTGTTGTTAGAAATCGATTGGACGAGTTTGATAACCGTTTGAGCCAAAACATGAAAATTTCGCCTAAAAAACTTAAGCCTCTGTTTCGACCGACTCAGATTGAGTCGATCGACTCAAAGCCAGAATTTCGATCGACTCAATCTAAGTCGATCGACTCAAAAATAAATCCTTAAATTTTTGTTGTCGACACTTCATTTCGATCGACTCAATCTAAGTCGATCGACTCAAAAACCAATCCTTAAAATTTTGTTGTCGATACTTCATTTCGATCGACACACGTAAAGTCAGTCGACATACACCTGCTTCGGTCGACATCTTTCAAGTCGACCGACTCAAATCAAAACAGTCGACACATGTTTCGGTCGACACACAACTGTGCATCAAACTTCCATTTCGATCGACACCCTTTGTGTCGATCGACGCAGAAACAAGAATTTAAATCCTTAGTTTTCATTCTTCGATCGATTCGACTTATCATTCATACCTTTCGATATCTTTTCGATTGATCGATCTCAATTCTAAATTCATCTTTCAATTAATTGAATTCCAATTTCGATCGATATTCCTTGTATCAATCGACAATGAGAGGTTATCTTCCATAACTTCTCCGAGAATCTTTTCTTTCAAATCAATTGATTTTCTTGACCAAACTCTTGTAACTCAAACTTCCTTTGAAGCTTATTGTTAAACCAAACTTGTCAAGTCTCAACCTTTGAGATCTTAATTCGATCTTTACCTAAGATCAAGAATTTCTTCAAATATTTCGTTGAAACAACTTGGTAAGTTCTTATACTCTCAAGCAATGTACGGTGATTCATGATGAAAATGAAACATCTTTCAATCTTAAACTCTTGAAAGTGCATAGTCACTTGACGAAGTCAATTGTTCATTCAATCGAATTGAACTCATGATTCTTGAATTAATGCTCGATATTGAATCACGAGCTATTGATGTAACATTTGGCTACCTAGTTTGTCAAACTAAATTGCCAAGTCATACTTCTATATCCTTATCTGATGGCTCAAACGTGAGAAGTCCAAAATCGATTAAGAGTCTAGAATTATTTGATGAGTTAGATTTTAAATAAATCTATTATTCCTTGAGGATTTACTCGTATTCCTTATGTAATAGGAAAAGGGAAGGAGAAGGTTGATATCTAGGCCGATCAATTGCATAACCGCACCTATTCAAGGTGGGCTTTCTTATACCCTATATAGTGGGTCAAATTAAAAACATGAAAATGATGTTTTCTTTTCAAAACATATCAAGCATGAAATGAAATGTTTTGTTTTAAATTGCTTTGTCATTGCCTATTGTTTTGTGTTTGCTATCTGTCCTCTCTGTGGGGGAACCCCACTTAGAGAAGAACATCAACCGTGTTCAACGTGGATGTTGACTGCGCGTATTGCGAGTCTTTAACGATCGTGCCCGGACAGTATGAAAGCTACTACGGGTTAGTGCACTATGATGCTGACTTGTTAGGGGTCGCGCCCTACTCGAACTAGCATCGTGACTGTGGTAGGAGGCCACCTCCCAGTCACATAATCATTTGCAGATAGTTTAACTAGTAAAAAGGAGCATGCTCATTCATGAAATGTTTTGGTGCAATGGGAGGATTTCAAACTTAAAACCCCATGTGCAACCCGATTAAAAAGGCATGACAAATTTATATATATGTATGTTTTCGGGCATGTGTTCACTAAGTACAATTTGTACTTAGCCCCTCGCATTATTTCTAAAATGTGTAGGTTAAAAGAAGCTTTTGGAGCAAGAGTACGAGGTAGCAGAGGAGCCGAGCTGAAGATTCTTTTTGTAATAGTTAGATACGGAAGTGTGTATCTTCATATACATACTTCCTTGATAACTCTCCGCTGCTAAACTCAATGTCTTTTGATTAGACTTTTGTGATTGTTAATCATGTTAAACTCTGATATTTGATTCACTCAAGAAGCTACGATCCCTTCTTGAGGAGGCACCCCTCTTATATCTTTTGCTTAACTTGGGACAAGTGTGATGATTATTCTTTATTTGCTTGAACCATTCTTGTTAATTTATATCCCAAGTGCAAGTCTCGTACCCGATGTGCCTCACTTCTCTTATTTAAGCCTTGTTTATAAATCGGGGCGTGACAAAGTGGTATCAGAGACAGGTTTGAAAATTTTCTTTTCGCTCTGAACCGAGGTCCTCCTTGTTTCGAGGCCTCCACCTAATAAGTTAGTCGGAAGTGTCCTTACCAGCTCCAGCTCCTGCACTCGTACTCTGCGCCGCATCAAGAGGAAGCATCGTGTATAATTATTAAAGCATATACCTTTATTTATTTTAAACCTAGAAGAGTTTATGCATATATTGTTGCATTCTTTTAAAAATCTTTAAGGATTTTAATGCAGTTATTGTTGCATTTCTTGTTCAATTGTATGAAGGTGAATGCATATATAGTTGCATCCCATAAATGAGGTTTTTATGCATATACTGTTGCACCTCTTTTATCAAAGTTCATGGAGAATTCCAATGCATAAATAGTTGCATTCTAATTGTCAAAGATTTTTCTGTAGTGCATAAATTGTTGCATTTTCATGAAGGTTTTCTATATGCATTACGAATGCCTTAATTATGAAGGCCTTATTAGAGAACTTAGATGCCTTTAGGAGCATGTTTTAGTATAGACGTCTTCCGAGACCTAGAATAAGTATGTACTAAGATAGGGTTATTATGCGCCGTAGCCGAACATAGATTTATTACCTTATAATTGCGTTACTTCCGCTACTTAATTTGCGCAAACTATTGGTAATCTGACGACCACCTGATCCTTGACCTTACCTATTCGCAGATGGCTCGACGCAAGTTCACCCACCGTAAACCATTACCAAGCAACGCCTCAGGAGAAAGAAGGGTCAATTACTTCCGGAGCTACCGAATCTGCCAAGGAGACTCCCTGAGCCGCTTCCTGTCTGACTTCTACAAATTCTGGATGGATGCTCACCCACATGGAGTGACTAAGACCGAGGGACTGCGCCGCCTGGCCGAACTGATGCCCCCTCAGTGGCAACCGTGGGTCCAAGCCAATGTTGTGAACTACTTGGACGACTCCCCTGCTGATGAGTCCGATCTGGAGGGATTCATTACTCTCATCCGCCGTCAGCGAGCTACCTTCCCGAATCCACCTCAACCCCACGATATCGAAGCAGGATCTTCCCAAGCTAGGAACTTCGTGTCTGACAGCGAGTCTGAGGAAGACCCAGAAGAAGATTCCTCTTACGGTCCCAGTGATGCAGAGCTTGACGCCAGTCACTACCCCGCCTATCCTGATGAGTACGACTCCGACGATTCTCAAAATCCTGATTTGGATCGCCCCATACCGGCTGCGTGGAGACAAGAAATGCGGGACAGACTTGGAGACCAATACCTCGATCCCGAGGGAGATGAAGAAGAGTCTGACGAAGCTGAGGACGAGGATGAAGAGGAAGATGATCCGGAAGAGGATGAAGAGGAAGAAGAAGAAGAGGGTGATGAGGAAGGAGACGGTCAAGAGGCGGGAAATGGGCAGAACATGGCTGAGGAAGAAAATAACGGACAAGTTCCGATGGCTTTCGATTGGGTGGCAGATAACTGGCCACAGCAGTGGCAACAGGAATGGGGTGACGAACCCTGGAACGTCGATGAAGAAGAAGACCCCGAGGAACTTCCTACTTCCCCTGAGATCATTGACTGCTCCGACGACGGGATGTTCGACTCGTCGGATGATGATTACTGATTGCCAGCCTTGCCTGGACTATTAGATGCATATATGTGATTAGTTATCAAGTGGTGTTAGTAGGATGTATGATTGTAGGGTACCTTGTCGGACCCGTTTCTAATATTTCGGATGTATGCGATGTAATCATAATTAGGATGCCTCCCATGGGAGAAGACGCTTGTTGTAACTTTGGTAGCGGGAAGCCAATTTTCAAGTAAGGCAACCCCAAGATTTCTAATGGAAATGCTACCGCCCACTTTCCGGGCATTTCGGATTTACATATCGTGCAGTTATGTTTTCCATCTAAAGATCATATATTCTTGATCGTATCACGAATTGTGTACATGGGCGAATGCCAATTATTGTAGGGAATACTGTCCCTTAAAAGACTGTTAACCCTAAATTGTGGGATAACCTACTTTGTTAAATTGTATCTGTCAATTGTTGTTGTTTCTTATCGCAATCCTCAAAAGGATTTTTCGATACGCGTTGTGCGTATTTAGGGTCTTGAATACCCATTTTAATGACTATCTACCTTGCAGGATGCCACCTAGAGAAGCCCCTGCAAGAGGTCGAGGCCGAGGACGAGGCCGAGGCCGAGGACAAGGACGAGGCCGTGGAAGAGGCCAACCTCAAGTAAACCCAGAGGGACCGAATCCGAACCAAGGCGAAGTTCCCCAACATGAACAAAATTGGGAACACTACGAGGAGGAGATGCACGCACCTCCTGTTGAACCTAGAAAGATCGGGGAAATCTTTACCCGACAAAACCCGCCGCTACTAGACGGAACCGAAGATCCACCTAAAGCTGAAACATGGATAAAGTCCATGGAAAGGATCTTCAGGATACTTGATTGCACTGACCGAGAGAAAGTCGAGTGCATTTCGTTCCAACTGACTGACGAAGCCGAACATTGGTGGGATACTTATGTGAAGACGCTCACTCCTGAGCAAGAAGATGCCCTAACTTGGGATCAATTTAAGGCAGAATTTTATACCAAGTACATCCCTCTGACGTACCGAGTCCAGAAACAAGCAGAATTTCACCGCCTTGTGCAAGGAGAAATGTCTGTAACAGAATACGACCGGATGTTCAACAGCCTATCGAAGTATGCTCCAGACGCAGTGAACACTGAGCAGAAGAAGGCGCTTCAATTCATGTCCGGATTGAAAACAGACATCCAAGCCTCTCTTGCTTGCTTAACTGGGTTGGATTATACCGACGCACTGCAGCGAGCCTTGAACATCGAAGCAGCACTGAGGAATGGACTACGAGCTGCTCTCTTGACCAACAAACCCGAGCAACCCACTGGATCAGGAACAAAGAGAAAGCAGGATGATGTTGCTCAGACCCCGACAACTGGACAGAGGAAGAACTGGCAGGGCAGCCAGAATTTCCGCAACAATCAAGTTGATAATCAGAGGAATTTCCAGAACCAATGGAACAACCGCCAAGGAAACTCTGCTATCAAAAGCTGCAACCGCTGTGGAAGAGATCACCCGGGAGAATGCGCTGCACTTCGTGCCAACTGCTACAACTGCGGGAAGATGGGACACTATTCGTCACAGTGTCGCCAAGGCAACAATCGCCAGGACTTCCGGAATCAGCGCCAAGGCAACCAAGGCAATACACAACTACGAGCACTGCAAGGCCAGCAGAAACCGAAGAACAACCGCAACCGCGCTATTCAAGCCAGGCCGATTCAACAAGTGCCTCCGCAGCCGCAACCGCAACAGCAACCGCCGCAGCAGCAGAATCAACATCAGCCAGCTCAGCAACCAGCACGTCAAGGAAGAGCCTACGCTCTCGAACAGCCGAAGGAGAAGGAAGATCAGGGAAACCTGACAGGTATGGGACTAGTAAACCAGTCACCGATCATTGTGCTATTTGATACTGGCGCATCGCATTCATTTATATCTGAAGATTGTATCCAGAATCTAGGGCTTAGTACCGAGAGAACTAAGAATGATTTGTGTGTAATCACCCCGACCGGTGGATCAACTCTCTCGAGTCTTGTCTGCCCGACCTTAGAAATCTCTTTTGGAACATGCATATTAAGAGCCAAAGGATTAAACGTCCTACAAATGAAAGATGTGGACGTGATTCTAGGAATGGACTGGTTGGAAGAAAACCAAGCTACCATTCAGTGCAAAGACAGAATCGTGTCTTTTGAGCAAGCTGGGAGAGAACCAGTGTACTTGCAAAGAGTTCGGAAAGGAACAAGGATTCCCCTAATTTCGGCAATGCAAGCATACCGTTTGGCCAGCATAAAAGATAATCGAGCTTTCCTTATGTACCTCAATGAGGATGACAAGAAGGACATTACTGTCAGCGACGTAGAAGTCGTAAGGGAATTCGAAGATGTTTTTCCCAATGAGCTACCTGGATTGCCACCAGATAGGCAATTAGAATTCGTTATTGACCTTGAACCAGGTGCAGCTCCTATTTCAAAAGCTCCGTACAGAATGGCCCCCAAGGAACTGCAAGAGTTGAAGATGCAGTTGCAAGAATTGCTAGATTTGGGATTTATTCGACCCAGTGCATCGCCTTGGGGAGCGCCTGTTCTTTTTGTGAAAAAGAAAGATGGATCTATGCGTATGTGCATTGATTACCGCGAGTTGAACAAACTGACCTTGAAGAATAAGTATCCACTCCCAAGGATAGACGATCTCTTTGATCAACTTAAGGGAGCAAAGGTCTTTTCGAAGATTGACCTTAGGTCCGGATACCACCAGCTCAAGATCCGTTCAACGGATATTCCCAAAACCGCATTCAGAATGAGATATGGCCACTATGAGTTTGTAGTGATGCCTTTTGGATTGACAAACGCACCAGCAGTATTCATGGATCTTATGAATCGTGTGTTTCATCCATATTTGGATAATTTTGTCCTAGTCTTCATAGATGACATCCTTGTCTACTCGAAGAGTGAAGAGGAACATCGAGAACATCTGAGAACAGTCTTGAGAACCCTGCGAAAGGAGAGACTGTACGCCAAATTCAGCAAATGTGAATTTTGGTTAAAGGAAGTGATGTTCCTAGGACACATAGTATCCGCTGAAGGAATTAAAGTGGACCCAGCTAAGATACAAGCTGTGAAGGAGTGGGAAGCTCCTAAAACCCCGAACGAAGTTCGAAGTTTTCTTGGACTGGCAGGATATTATCGCAGATTCATTGAGGGATTTTCCAAAATTGCCAGACCAATGACGCAACTTTTGAGGAAAGGAATTAAGTATACCTGGACTGAAGAGTGCGAAGCGAGTTTCCAACGCTTGAAAGAACTCTTAACCACTGCCCCAGTCTTGGCAGTACCAGAAGCAGAGAAAGACTACGAGCTGTATACTGACGCCTCCAAGAATGGTCTAGGTTGTGTATTGATGCAAGAAGGCAAAGTGATTGCATATGCATCACGTCAATTGAGGACGCATGAATTGAACTACCCAACCCATGACCTAGAACTAGCAGCCATTGTGCATGCATTAAAGATTTGGAGACATCATCTCTATGGAGCTAGATGTGCAATCTTCACTGACCACAAGAGCCTCAAATATTTCTTTGAGCAGAAAGATCTGAATATGAGGCAAAGAAGATGGTTGGAACTAGTAAAGGACTATGACTTGATCATTAATTATCATCCAGGAAAAGCTAATTCAGTAGCTGATGCGTTGAGCAGAAAGGCTCCAGCCAAAGCTTGTGATGTGATAACGCAAAAGGATGAATTGATCAAAGATTTTGAGAGATTGAATCTTGAAGTAGTCTCACCACCAGAGACGGTGAGTACAAGAATAACAGCTTTATTGGCAAGTCCTGATTTGAGGACAAGAATTGTGGAAGCACAAAGAATGGACGAAGGTTTGGAGAAGACACGACTTCAAATTCGCGAGAAGAGGGCCGCGAACTTTCAAGAAGCTTCCGATAATGCCATAATGTACGATGGAAGGCTGTGTGTGCCAAAGAATGATAATCTGAGAGAAGAAATCATGAGAGAAGCACACGAAACACCGTACACTGCCCACCCTGGAAGTACGAAGATGTATCAAGACTTGAAGTCTAAATTCTGGTGGGAAGGCATGAAACGAGACATAGCCCTGTTCGTAGAACGATGTTTGGCATGTCAACAAGTAAAAGCATTGCATCAAAGGCCGTATGGAAAGTTACAGCCGCTTGATATTCCTGAGTGGAAGTGGGATGCAATAGCTATGGATTTTGTAACCGGTTTACCTAAGTCGCAACGAGGAAACACTGCCATTTGGGTAATTGTGGACCGCCTAACCAAGAGCGCACATTTTCTGCCAATTCAGATTACGTATGGATCAGATAAGTTGGCCCAACTTTATGTCAAGGAAATCATACGACTACATGGAGTGCCAACGACAATCACATCTGACAGAGATGCGAAGTTCACTTCACGATTTTGGACTAGCTTACAGAAAGAGCTCAAAACTCGATTGAACTTCAGCACTGCTTTTCACCCTCAGACTGATGGTCAAACTGAGCGAACTATCCAAACCCTAGAGGATATGCTCAGAACAGTCGTTCTAGACCAAGGGGTGAAATGGGAAGCCGTTCTACCATTGATTGAATTTGCATATAACAATAGCTTCCAAGCCACCATTGGAATGGCCCCATATGAAGCACTTTACGGAAGAAAGTGTAGATCTCCCTTGTACTGGGATGAAGTCGGAGAACGGAAAGTTTTAGGACCTGACTCAGTCGCGGAGATGATAGAAATCGTTCGACAGATTCGTGCTAGAATTAAAGAAGCTCAAGATCGACAGAAGTCTTACGCTGACAAGAGACGAACCGAGTTGACTTTTGAAGTCGGAGATAAGGTGTTTTTGAAGATATCTCTGTAACATCTCCCCCCAGGGACCGATGTCAGGGCCTGCAGTCCGATGCACCCCAACCACATCTCCAGAATTGCACGCAGCCATTTTCTGGAAGGTTGTTGGTAGGAGGGCTCGAACCTCCTCCCTACCCTTTAACATCAATCCCCAAAGGAAGATGTCACCAGTTGAGCTGTCGCGCCCCCAAACCGGGCCTATGCGACAGTCCCACATGCGACACAATGCACGCTAAGGGAAGTTGTGGTTTTAAGAAGTATTATTTAAACATGCGAAAGAAAGTAAAGATTGATCGAAAATGAAATAAGAGAATGAGGTTCAAATAATTAATTCGCAGCGGAAAATAGAATCAATTAAATAGTTACAAGCATGATGAGGCAATAAGTTAACGAATGCTTGAAAGGAAAAGAGATAAATAGTTCGCAGCGGAAAAATGGAGTCAAATAATTTATAGAAACATGATGGAACTATATTTTAAGTCATGCTTGAAAGAATGCATAAGTGCATATTCCAATTTTGAAAGCAAGAATAAATGAGACTATGTATGAAGACATAGCTCGTCGCTTCGATACCATAACCAACAAATCAAATCATGCTAGGAGAACAAGAACAATTAGCATGCTTGGGCAAGAATGAAACATAGGAATAATAAGAGGTTTCATGAACTAGCATTGAATCAATCCAAGTATTTGAAAGCTTAATACAAAATAAGATTTAGAAAGTTTAGATCGTAAATTCAAGTAATCATGGGGTGCAATACATGCCATTCGAAAGATATAATCAAAAGCAACATGGATTCAAAATGAAGTACAAACCGAACAATTAATACAATCAAGAATCGTTCCGGTTTCCTCCTTCGATCCCCTCCTCATAACGTCACCTTCACCTTCATCAATCGGTACCTACACACAGGGAAAACGCGCATAGGGGCTGAGTACTCCCGGGTACCCAGTGGTCACGGTGTCCCGAAAACAAATACATACATATATCATGAAAACACCGCACACTCATGCATAATACAAGTTTTATTGAAATCATCATGTATATGCAGAAATATTTTCCTCACTTGGGAGCTCCCACTCAAATTAGGCACCACATAATCATTTTCCCAACATATCAACATTTCATATGTAACATGATCCACATAATCACAAGGGGTAAGATAGGAGTGGCCACTCGCTATCTACCCGGTAAGGTTTAGTCACCCTTACCCAACCGGTAGTCTTATTACCATCCGGGCTAATGCATTAGGCTTACAATACCACGGGGATAGCCACTTCCCCGATCCAACACATCTCCAATATATCATTCATCCACCAATTCATGTCATCATAATAATCATACGGTGCCAAAACAATTTTACGGTGTAACATGCCTTTAAAATAAAGAATCATTTTGGGAAAAACATTTGGCAAAACTATTTGATAGGATAAAGTAGTGCCCACCTCAAATGATTCGATGGATCCAATTACTTAGTACCGCTAGTTGATGCTTCCTTCTTGGAGATTAAAGTACCTAATTAAAGTTCGAATAAATTACTACAATGTTTATGACTTAAAATAATTATCTAAGCTCTTAATTCATTTATTTACCCAATTACAAATTATGCAATTCGAAAATTATAAAGAACAAGATTCAAAGACTTCTAAGTTTTATCTTATTAATCAAGATTTATTAACTTAGTCAAGTTATTAAGCTAGTTAACAAGTTCATACCAAATTGCTATATTAGTTATTAATTAAGGATAATGGATTTAGTGATCTAGTTAACAACTTATTATTAATCTAAGGCAATTATTTTTAATTAATTAAGTGAACCAATTATGCATTTAGGCCTTAGAATATTTTAGTGAAATCTGAAAATTAATAAAATTATTCTAAGTCCAAAATATGAGTTATTACCTAGTTAACTAGTCCATTTTCAAGATAACAACAAAAATGATCTAGATATCTAATGAGGCTGATTTTAATTTTATAAAAACAAGATTTTAAAGTGCACGTGCTCGAAGTGACGGTTCGTTAAAACGAATTTTCATTTAAAAACGGTGAAGCCGAACATAAGCAATTTCTTAATTAAGTTTCAGCATTTTCAGATTTCAGGAGTCAACTTCCCGAATTTTAAATAATTAATCTACTAAGTGAAATGACTTGATTTTTATACATATTACTAATTAACATGTCTAGAGTTCATTTTATAAAAATCAGATTTTTCCAAAGTGCAGAAATATATTTTTAAGGCCGTGAAATTTAAACTGCCAGAATCTGCCACACATTATTAAAATGCTTCAAACTCGAGTTTTACAACTCCGATTCATGAATTTCCAAATTCCACAGATTCCTAACTCGTTATAGTTTATACAGTTCTAAAATAAACTCAATACAACCATCACAGAATCAGCCGTATGCATTTTAATCTCTGTCCAAAACAGGGCATGCTCTCAAAATTCATCAACACATGATTTCTCAACATACATGCCATTATCTCATTCCCAAGCTTCATATATATCATTTTCAGATTCATCTAAGTTTGAATATCAACTTTAACATGAAAGGTCATGATTCTTAGGTTTGATCAAGCATGCAATCATATATATATATGTTCTATTCTCATCAATATGCAACATATAACAAGCTTAGGCCTAGGCATGCTCATCTAATCCATTTCCCTTAAGAATTTAATTTTTGACTTCTTGATCCTACATGCAATCACATATTCATAACAAGGAAATCGTAGGGAGTGTAGAAATCATCTACTTGAAGCTTGATTCTACTTCGTGCTTGAGATCAATGTGTTCCGATCATAGGGCTTCTTACGTCATTGCGTAGAGGAGGTTGAGGAGGTAAGGTTTATGTAAAAATGAAGACTCAATAGGTGGGGAAAGGGTTGGATATTGAAGCTTCAAAGGGGCTGTTTTGGAGGTGTTTTATGTTGGCCCAAAGATCACCAAAAATTGCAAGAAAAATGCACAAAGGAATAAGAAGAACTTAGAGAGAAGAAACAAACACCAAATATTTTTCTTCTTATGGGATGATTAATGAATGCAAATACACTCCCTATTTATAGGCAAAGAAGGGAATAACTTTTGATTAAAAATTGCCAAAAGAATAAATATGTGGTTCCCATTTGGAACATCCACCAACTAATCCACCAAAATATAAAATGAATTTTTGGTGATAATGGGGTGGAGTGGAATGATTAAATGAACTTTGAAAATAAAATAATTGAAGTGTAGTGATTATGGTGGGGAATAATTATTATTAATAATAATATTCCAACTTTCATAATTGGAGTGTAGTGATCATGGTGGGGAATAATTATTATTAATAATAATATTCCAACTTTCATAATTGTAGTGTAGTGATCATGGTGGGGAATAATTATTATTAATAATAATATTC
>JAPKLW010009110.1:2318-12526 GCA_026898455.1 Plectranthus barbatus | reverse complement strand
TGTTGGTCCCGGTTTTTCAGAGTATAATAATACGATACGCAGCGGAAATAATGTTAAGTGTTTTCTTGCACGTTACTTACACACAGCTGACAACTGGCAACTGGTCAGCTGGTACTGGTTACTCAGTGCACAGCTGACAACTGAGAACTGTCAGCTGGTGATTCGAAACTTAGAATATTTAGCCTTGTTTGCACAGTTATTTATCAGTTTCAGGATATACTCCAGCACTTGAGTGCTGGGTTTAAAATAAGAATGAAGGACAGAAAGCTGATAAATAACAAAGGATTTTTATAGTGGTTCGATCAATCGATCTACGTCCACTCTCCAGTCGAAGCACTGGAAATTCCACTAAGAGTAATCAGGTACAGGTATCCTATGATCTATCTCTAGCTGGTGAATGCCTCGTCCACCAGTTCACTAGATCAACCGCTCCCGGTCCTGGATCCTTCTTCAACTCTTCACAGCTAATGGAGTGCGAGCACGTCACTTCAACCTCCACAGCTAGCTAGGGTGTTTTAGTTCTCCCAAGAACGTAACAGTCTCTACGGCAGAATGCCCGTAATAACTCAAGTGCTGGTAAGCACAGGAGCTGCTGTGAACTCTCTCGAAGGAGAAAGAACACCAAGTGAGATCTTTAACTTACAAGCTTAAAGCTTGAAGTCTCGTGTTTGATAAATCAACACATGGAAAGCTTTATGAAAAGCCTCGAAAGTACTTTATGCGTCTTTGCAATAATATCAGTTCTTTCGGTGGTTGAGCAGATGAGTAGAATCATTCAATGGAACAACCGAGAGTTTGAATGTTGGTGGTTGCGACGTATTTATAGCCGCAGGAACCGATTCAAACTTTCTAGCCGTTTGGACGTATCCGGAAAGGTGTCAGACCTCGGATGTCCTTCTGACGGCGGCAGGTATGTTTTTCCGGAAAGGAACCATACCTTTGACCGCTTTATCTGACACAGATCTCTTTGTGTCAGAACGGCTCTTTCTGTCAGTCCGAGGAATAAGACTGGCGTCTTGTGACTGATAGACTTTAAGTTATCCTTCCTTAAAGTCATCCTTTGTCAGTCGATTCCTCAGAGAATCTTCTTTTTGTCTCTACTACGCGGGGAGAGAGAATCTGGGATTCTGCTGGTAACATCTGACTGGTAGATCATACTGGTGATCTCGTGCTGGCAGTCTCTGCTGGTGACTTGCCCTGGCATCATCAAAGTCTACCAAAAGTCTGGATGTTAATTCTTCTCGGAATCTCCCATGACTGGTGAAATCACCGCTGGTGAATAGTGTAAGAACACGCATTCTCCTGGTAAGGTTTGTCAGCCGTCTGCTGATGAAACCCTTCCCAACTGGTGAACAGTAGCCAGTCATAAGCGCTTCTCACCGCTGGTGAACAGTGTCAGCACGAGTCTTTGTCAGCCGCCTGCTGATGAAACTTTCCCAACTGGTGAACAGTAGCCAGTGGTAAGCTTTTCTCATGCTGGTGAACAGTGTCAGCACGAGTCTTGATCAGCTGCGACTTACAACTCAATAGATCTAAACAGGACTTTACATTTAAGGCTAGAGCTATGTAGAGACAACTGACGCTGGTAGGACTTGGGATTTGATCCACCAAAACTATAATCTAAACAAGTAAGCTACTGGGGGAGGAAACCTTAGACAGATTTCCCAACAATTTCCCCCTTTTTGGTGCGATCAAAGCCTAACCAGCGAGCACTCAGCTGATGAGGAAAGTTACAAAGGATTTCAGGGTTTTACAAGTGAAACCTATCAGATCTAAACCCATGAAATTACTTCCTCAACATCAGCTCTAACTAAAATCTTCCCCCTCAAACTAGGAGAGATAATGCTCGTTTAAAAATATGGAAATTAAGATCAGAGCAAATAAGCATGTAAATAAATTTAACATGCAAGATGAGTGCTGGTGCTGATTACACTGGATGTGTAAATTCAGCTGGTAAGTAAAAAACTTAGACAATTGTTGGACAATAAGAGATTGTCATCAACTTGTCAGTTAACATTCCATTAGAGATTTAGCAATTACATGTACAATGAATGATAACTGACTAGTCTAACAGATTTACTTACAAAAGCATAAAGAGACTAGACTATGGCTTGGAAGATGATCCTGGTGACTGAGTCCGAGCACTTGTGATAGACCTCAGGATCTCAGTAAGTTCGGCCATTTCTTGATCTCTCTTCTGCCTCTCTTCAGCAGCAATTCGCCTCTCTTCAGCTGCAAGGCGTCTCTCCTCCTCAACGATTCTGGCTCTCTCCTCTTCAGCCAGTGCTCGCGCCCTTTCCCCCTCTTGGATCCGCGCCAAAAAGGTGGCAACACCGGCGGTGACGGACTCCATTTGCTGCGCTACATCGGCTTGGAAAGTGGCGAAGCCTTGATCCATCCTGGCGTCGATGTAAGCAAGAAGTTGCGCAGGAGGATGAATTTCAGAGAGTGGCTCCGCTGATACTTCCATGGAAGTGGAAGGCGCATCAGGTGCGGTATCAGCCATCTCTGGTGCAGACGCAGCTGGTACCTGCACTGGGGCGGGCTCCTCCGCGGGCACGTCAGCTGATGCTAGTTCCTCCGCGAGCACCTCGGCTGGTGCTGGCGGGCCTTGTACAAAAACAGGTGGGGCTGTGAGAACCACCAGCTGCCAGTCCATATGATATGGGACAAGATCGCCCATGACCATTGGAACAGGGGGGACGGCAGTGGTCAGCCACCAACCTCTCGAGGGATCCTCCTCCACTATGTGGTCTACCAGCAGAGCGCTGGCAGCCATATCAAAAAGAACAGCAAAATAGGGAGGGATCCGGGGGAGAGTGACAATTACCCTGATGCGGCGGAGAGCGTATATGAGCTGATATCCTCGGCTGGTGCTCTGGAACTGGAGGAAAGGTAACTTGATTTTGGATGGAGGAAGGCCTGAAGTACCAGTTAGTTGTCGGTAAAGAGCAATCTTCTTCAATCGGCGCTTGATTCGCCTAATCGACAGCTGATGGTGGCCGAGAGCTTCAGTGCCCATGAATTCGTTGGCCCATGCCTCCTCCGATCGCCAGTACCCAAGCCCAAGCCTGGCATACAGAACCGCCTTCTTCTCCACATTTAACTGGCGTTGACTCCAGTCAAAAATCCTCCAGCGCCGGAACTCCAGAAAGAGTTCTTCATCAAGAACATCACTCAGGTCCACATACCTGGTGATCAACTCCTCATCAACAGCCCTCTCCACCTCGGCTGTGATGTTCTCGGCATACTCATAGATGGAGAAGTTGAAATACTCCATCGGTTGTAAGGGCAGGCACCAGTCAAGGATTCTGGAAGCATAGATTGACTGGTGAGGGAGACCGCTGGTGGGGATGATGAAGAATGCTGAAGGTTCAGGCACTCGTGTATTATAAAACGCAAGATCCCCACGGTTCTCCCACCTGTGAACCCCTGTCACCCTAGCACGATAGGTATCCTCGTCGATTAGAGAATGAAATTGGATACCTAACATGTAAGACCTCCTCTCTGGTCTCACACGTTGTGCTGGTGCTGGTGAGGATGCTGCTGGTCGTCCAGAAGATGTAGATGTTTCTGCGATTTGTGGACGACTGGCAGGATGATGAGCCACGTCTTCAAAATTAGGGAATAGATCCCTGGGCTCCATCCTTTGCACCCTGGAGTGATGTACCACTGGTGAGGATTCTTCTTCGGGAATGATTATGACTGGCGCAGCTGGCTCCTCACCAGTAGTCTCCATTGCCACTTCTTCCTCCTCAGCTGGGGCAGCTGGTTCCTCGTCCCTTGGCATCTCTACATCATCAGAGAAACTCGCCAGTTTTTCCGGGGTGGTCGCCCGCTCAACAACTCCTCCACTGGCACCCCCTTGCGCGGCCAGTGGGTCTTCAGATTCACCTCCACCACCCCCTTGCGCGGGTGGAGGGACTTGAACCACATCTTCTTCTGGTTGATAACTTTCAACCAGGGAAAACACATCCTCCGATCCCATGTCCAACAGGCGCGTAAAAGATTCATCTGGTAGAATCTGGCCCGGAGCTAGTGCTGGTGGCACAACACTTGAAGTCTGGGCAACAGCCCATTTGCCCTTGGCAACTTGTTGCATTTGCTCCGCCAGCTGCGCCTGACGACGGGATTCGTGCTCAGCCTTTACTCTAGCAAAGGCTTCATCGCGGGCTGCCAGCTCAGCCTCCCTCTTTCGCTGGTCGGCCAAGGCCTTCAGCCTTGCCTGGGCTTGCTTCTTCCTCACAATGGAAGCTTGTTGATCCCTCTTGGCTTGCTCAACCAGTCTCTGAGCTTTTGTTTGGACTCTTTTTCTTTTCCGGGTCATTTTTTCTATTGTCTCCTCCTCAGTCAGTCCAAGGACGGACTTCTTGACTGGTATAGGTGGCTTCTTTGATTCTGGAGCATAGATTACTGCTGGCTGGGGCTGCTGGGACTGGTGCAACTTGGGCTTCTTCCTTGGAGAAGTCCTGGTGACTGGCACCTGAGCTGATGAGCCAGTCACTGCTTGCTCCATCTCGAGAAATGAGGATTCCACCTCATACTTCCTCTTCATTTCTGCCTTCGCCTCAGCTGTCAGCGGAAGAGCCACAGCTGGCACGGCCTCATCTACTGGTTCTGACTCCTCCTCAGAAACTTCGTCAGCAGGGTCCACAGCCGTCTTCCCTCTCAGCCGTTGAGGCTTCTTGTAGTCTGGGCCAGGAAGTTTGACCTTGGTGGCTGGGATAAAGTCGGACCCGACCAGTTGCTCCCCTCGGTCGATACGGTCCCCCATTTCCACCTCCAGAATTTGGCTGATTCGCAGGCCAAAAGACACTGCATGGAGAAACCTGCCGTCAGTCTTGACTGTGCAGTTCTTCTCCACATTCTCCAGCAACCGGCCGAAGATGAACTCGGCCCAGTTTCCATATACGCCATCCACCAGCGCGCACATGACGGAGAATTTCTTCAGGCTTAGTTCGGCATAGGAGCCGACCTCACACTGGAGCATGCGCACCACAATGTCGCACACCATCTGCCAGTATTCTTCCATCTCTGACTTCTTCATGCCAGTTTTGAAGACAGACACCCCCTCCTTCTTCCAATCGGTCCACCTCCGCCTGAACTCCACCGTATCATCCTTGCAATACGTAGCCACCTCCTCACCAGTACTCCTCAGCCCAAAGAGGTTGGCTAGGTACTCTACGTCGATGGTGATCAGGTGTCCGAACACCGACGTGGTGAAGGATTTCCTGTCGTCAGCAATCACCGCGCGAGCATAGAACTCGGCGACCAAATGTGGGTGGAAGTTCCTGGGAGTTGCCGTCAAGTATGGTTGGAGCTGCTCATGGTCGATCATTTCCATGAGCTCCTCGCCGAAGTGTTTCTCGGCTAACTTATCGTTCAAAATCTTCTCCTTTTGGACTTGGGCGGCTCTGATCTGGGAGTTAGAAAGGAGATGTTGGGTGGCCTTTTTGTTCAACTGAACAAGTTTGTTGAAGGGATAGGTATAATCGATGTCTTCTTCCTTCACAATGCCTGTGAAGGTAGGCATGTGAGATTCGGCTAAAGGTAAGTCTAGGGACTCAGTGGAAGAAGATGATTTATCAGCAGGATTGGAAGAAGATGCCATGTTTTCAGGGAATAAGTGTTTGGAAATATTAAAGAAGATGAATGGAAAATATGTTCGAAAAAATTTGAAGGAATGATAAGAGTTTTTCCGATCATGAATGAAGGCTATTTATACTGGTGCCATGCTGGGATGGATGGACGAGATGAATTCGTCAAAAGTGGGGATCGACGGTCATCAGCAGGCACGATTCCCTGTGGCGACGTGCGTGGTCGTGCTGACGTGGGATGGTGCATGTAGCTGACATGGCACACGCTGATTGGTTGCGAGAGTGCTTTTGACTGCGCAGTCACTGTGCACATTAAATGTGGCATTAAATGCCGCATTAAATTCGAAGATATGCACACGCAATACCAATCTTAAACCTTTCCCGCCATTTCTGCGACAGCTGGCACGACTCTTGGACTTCAAGAGAGCATCAGTTGAGAGCTGGGACTCAACTGGTCATCAGTAGTATACCTGGTCATCAGTAGTATACGCCAGTCGCATACTTCCCCCTGCCAGTATGGCCTTCTTACCAGTCGACAACTGATACTCACAACTGGTTCTCATGTAAGACAAATTGAGAGCTAGGACTCAATTTTCACCAGTCGTTGATATATCACCAGTTGTCTGCTGACAACTTGAAAGATTGAAAGAATTGAGAGCTTGGACTCAATTCATTCCGCATAATCTTCTCTTCACTTCTTCATCATTGCTTGGAACTGGGAGCTGGGACCCAATTTTACTTCGACTGATGGTGCATTACTGCTGGCAAAATCGAAATGAGAGCTGGGACTCATTTCCTTCGTTGTCTATGGAATAAGTTCTGCCAGTAGATACCATCTGTGGTTTTGAGCTACCACTAAAGAAAACATGAAGACTAAGAGCTTGGACTTAGTCTTAATCAGCATTCTTCAGAAAATCAAGAACGGAATGAGAGCTGGGACTCATTCTTCCTCAACACTAGGGCTTGCATCAATCTCCATAAGACCGAGTTTGATGCACAACTCCTTGAATCTTGCTTCTGGCAAAGGTTTGGTGAAGATGTCAGCTAGTTGATCGTTGGTTCTGATGTACTCTACGCTGATATCTTTCTTCTCGACATGATCACGTATGAAGTGATGTCGGATATCTATGTGCTTGGTCCTAGAGTGATGAACCAGATTCTTCGTTATGCACATAGCGCTGCTGTTGTCGCAATAGATGGGTACACAACCAGTGTCCACCTCATAGTCTTCCAGTTGTTGCTTGATCCAGAGAATTTGAGCACAGCAACTGGCAGCGGCAACATATTCAGCCTCAGTGGTAGATGTAGCAACTGAGTGTTGCTTCTTGCTAAACCAGCTGATTAGCTTGTGTCCTAGAAACTGACACGTACCACTGGTACTTTTTCTATCTATACGGCATCCAGCAAAATCTGAATCTGAATACCCAATGAGTGTAAGCTCATCATTCCTGGGGTACCATAAGCCAAGTGATTCAGTTCCTTTGAGGTATTTCACTATTCTCCTAGCAGCTTCCATGTGTGACTTCTTTGGATTGGCTTGAAATCTGGCACACACTCCGACTGAGTATGAAATGTCGGGTCTGCTGGCTGTCAGATAGAGAAGTGATCCAATAATACCTCTGTAGCTGGAAGGATCAACCGATTCTCCTTCTTCATCAAGAAAGATCTGGCAACTGGTGCTCATCGGTATTCTGAGAGCCTTAGTCTTCTCTGGGCAATATTTCTGAATTAGGTCCTTGGCATACTTCCTCTGATTAATAAAAATTCCATCAGCTGACTGCTGGACTTGGAGTCCTAGGAAGTATGTTAATTTGCCCATCATACTCATCTGGAATGAGTTCTGCATCAGTTGAGAAAACTTCTCACAGAGAGACATATTCTTTGACCCGAATATAATGTCATCGACATATATCTGCACCATTAGCATATCATCAGCATCCTTGATGATGAAGAGAGTCCTGTCGATCTTCCCTTTCCGAAATCCATTACTGATTAGGAACTGTGATAGCGTCTCGTACCAAGCCCTGGGCGCCTGTTTCAATCCATACAGGGCCTTTCTCAGCTTGTACACTTTGGTGCCTATTTCAAAGCCTGGAGGTTGTTCGACATATACCTCCTCCTTTAGCTCGCCATTCAAGAAGGCGCTCTTCACGTCCATCTGGAATACCGTGAAACCATGATACGCTGCATACGCAAGGAACAGCCGTATCGCATCCATTCTTGCAACTGGTGCGAAGGTCTCGTCGAAGTCGATGCCTTCACACTGCTTGTAACCTTTGGCGACTAATCGAGCTTTGTTTCTGATTACAATGCCGTCCTCATCTCGCTTGTTCTTGAAAACCCACTTGGTGCCAATCACTGACTGATGTGATGGTCTCTCTACCAAGTCCCAAACATTGTTGCGAGTGAATTCCGCAAGCTCTTCTTGCATGGCATTAATCCAATCGGCAGATTCTAGCGCAACTCCTATGGAAGTAGGTTCCACTTGAGAAATAAAACAAGTCAGGAGCGCACTGCCGTGTCGAGTCTGAACAGAACCTTCTGGATTACCGAGAATAGCCTCGGATGGGTGATTTCTCAGCCATTTGGGAAGATGAGAATCTGCTGGCGTTGGTTCTTCTGTCCTGATGACTGGTGCTTCCTGAACTTCACCAGTCGGAGCTGCAATTGTAACTGGTGGTTGACCTTCACCAGTCGGAACAGTTTCTTCGTCAGCTTCACTCTCTGACTGATCTCCTGATCCTTCTCCGATATCTACACCGTCAGCTGGTGCATCCACTCCAGCTGATTCATCGTCTTCTCCTGGATTATTGCCAGTTCCACTTAGTGAGATTGAGTGTAAGGTCTCAGCAAGGTCAATTGCATCACCGACCCTCCCGGATTGCTGATGGGCAACCGAGGATACTGGTTGTGAAGATGATCCAGTCATAGGTCTAGTCAAACCAGTTGGTTGAGCATTGGAAGAATTCCTGCCCAACTGATCAACGACATCATTGACCTCAGGAACATCTTCAGCCAGTTGTCGTAATGTCCTGCGCACTAAAGTAGCTTCATCAAAAACAACATTGCATGTTATTTCCACAAGTTTGGTGGTCTTGTTAAATACTCTATAGCCCTTGTGAGAGGGATGTCCATATCCGACAAGGACACCCTCATCAGCCTTAGGCGAAAAAGCATTTAACTTCGACTTACCATTATTATGGACATAACATGGTGAACCGAAAGCACGAAGATGATCTAGAGAAGGCTTACGACCAAAATAAACTTCGTAGGGAGTTTTCTTGAGTCTGTCGTTGATCCCGCTTCTATTCTGAGTATAGCAGGCCGTCACCAACGCTTCTCCCCAAAAACTCTGTCCTAAGCCGGATTCTGCCAGCATGGACCGGACCGCTTCTTTCAGCGTCCTGTTCCTACGTTCTGCCAGTCCATTCTGCTGCGGTTGCCTTGGTGCAGATCTTTCATGCTTAATGCCGGCTTCCGCGCAAAAATCCATCAGCAGACTGTTGCAGAATTCCGTCCCATTGTCTGACCGTATCCGCTTTACCATAGCTTCTCTCTGTTTCTGTGCTTTGACAATCAAATCTGGAAGAATGATTTTCACTTCATCCTTGGTTCTGAGAAGCTTTACCCAGGTATAGCGCGAGTAGTCATCGACTACCACCAGCGAATAACGTCTTCCTCCAATGGTTTGAGGTGCTACTGGTCCAAAGAGGTCCATATGTAGCAACTCGAGTACCCGACTGGTACTGGGGCAGACTGGCGACTGGTTCTTGGAGGACTTCTTAGTTTTCTTGCCCTGCTGGCATGCTTTGCAAATCCCTTCCTTCTTGAATCCTCCCTTGGGTAGTCCTTCCACAAGATCATGCTTGGCCAGGTAGTTGATAGTTCTGAAATTCAGATGAGACAACCTTTTGTGCCACAACCAGTTAGTTTCCATAGTACTGGTGGCCACGAAGCATGAATCTGTCTTCCCACTTTGCCAGTCAACGGTATAAAGTCCTCCGTTCCGAATACCTCTCAGCTTGATCTCGCCAGTCTTCTCGTCCTTGATCTGGCACTCTGATTTCCCAAAGTGAACTGTGTAGCCACTATCGCATAGCTGACTGATACTCAGGAGGTTGTGCTTGAGAGAGGTAACAAGGGATACATTTATAATTCTGACATCGTCCTTCTCGATGCAGCCCTTGCTAATAACTCTGCCCTTAGAGTTATCACCAAAAATAACTGGAGGTCCTTTGACCTTGATAAGATCTGCAAACAAATCCTCTTCACCAGTCATGTGAGCTGAACACCCACTATCTAAGATCCACTCTCTCGACCTCTGAAGCTGTGTTGCATGATCCTGTACCTGCAAGAAAGATAAAGAATTTATTTAGGTCCCCGATCTTCTGCGGGTCCTGCAGGGTTAGATCGCTGAATGATTCCTTTCGGAATCCAGACTTTAGTGATTTTCAGCTTGGTTTTACCCTTGCTGATATCATCAGTAGCCTTTCTCTTCCTATTGATGTAATGCATGAGTTTGGTTTGGGAAGGTGTGGCTGTGTGTGTAACTCCTTTGGAAGTATTCTTCCGCTGAGAGTTTCGGAAATATTTTTCCGGTTGTGTGTGTTG
>JAPKLW010009109.1:2318-12526 GCA_026898455.1 Plectranthus barbatus | reverse complement strand
TGTTGGTCCCGGTTTTTCAGAGTATAATAATACGATACGCAGCGGAAATAATGTTAAGTGTTTTCTTGCACGTTACTTACACACAGCTGACAACTGGCAACTGGTCAGCTGGTACTGGTTACTCAGTGCACAGCTGACAACTGAGAACTGTCAGCTGGTGATTCGAAACTTAGAATATTTAGCCTTGTTTGCACAGTTATTTATCAGTTTCAGGATATACTCCAGCACTTGAGTGCTGGGTTTAAAATAAGAATGAAGGACAGAAAGCTGATAAATAACAAAGGATTTTTATAGTGGTTCGATCAATCGATCTACGTCCACTCTCCAGTCGAAGCACTGGAAATTCCACTAAGAGTAATCAGGTACAGGTATCCTACGATCTATCTCTAGCTGGTGAATGTCTCGTCCACCAGTTCACTAGATTAACCGCTCCCGGTCCTGGATCCTTCTTCAACTCTTCACAGCTAATGGAGTGCGAGCACGTCACTTCAACCTCCACAGCTAGCTAGGGTGTTTTAGTTCTCCCAAGAACGTAACAGTCTCTACGGCAGAATGCCCGTAATAACTCAAGTGCTGGTAAGCACAGGAGCTGCTGTGAACTCTCTCGAAGGAGAAAGAACACCAAGTGAGATCTTTAACTTACAAGCTTAAAGCTTGAAGTCTCGTGTTTGATAAATCAACACACGGAAAGCTTTATGAAAAGCCTCGAAAGTACTTCATGCGTCTTTGCAATAATATCAGTTCTTTCGGTGGTTGAGCAGATGAGTAGAATCATTCAATGGAACAACCGAGAGTTTGAATGTTGGTGGTTGCGACGTATTTATAGCCGCAGGAACCGATTCAAACTTTCTAGCCGTTTGGACGTATCCGGAAAGGTGTCAGACCTCGGATGTCCTTCTGACGGCGGCAGGTATGTTTTTCCGGAAAGGAACCATACCTTTGACCGCTTTATCTGACACAGATCTCTTTGTGTCAGAACGGCTCTTTCTGTCAGTCCGAGGAATAAGACTGGCGTCTTGTGACTGATAGACTTTAAGTTATCCTTCCTTAAAGTCATCCTTTGTCAGTCGATTCCTCAGAGAATCTTCTTTTTGTCTCTACTACGCGGGGAGAGAGAATCTGGGATTCTGCTGGTAACATCTGACTGGTAGATCATACTGGTGATCTCGTGCTGGCAGTCTCTGCTGGTGACTTGCCCTGGCATCATCAAAGTCTACCAAAAGTCTGGATGTTAATTCTTCTCGGAATCTCCCATGACTGGTGAAATCACCGCTGGTGAATAGTGTAAGAACACGCATTCTCCTGGTAAGGTTTGTCAGCCGTCTGCTGATGAAACCCTTCCCAACTGGTGAACAGTAGCCAGTCATAAGCGCTTCTCACCACTGGTGAACAGTGTCAGCACGAGTCTTTGTCAGCCGCCTGCTGATGAAACTTTCCCAACTGGTGAACAGTAGCCAGTGGTAAGCTTTTCTCATGCTGGTGAACAGTGTCAGCACGAGTCTTGATCAGCTGCGACTTACAACTCAATAGACCTAAACAGGACTTTACATTTAAGGCTAGAGCTATGTAGAGACAACTGACGCTGGTAGGACTTGGGATTTGATCCACCAAAACTATAATCTAAACAAGTAAGCTACTGGGGGAGGAAACCTTAGACAGATTTCCCAACAATTTCCCCCTTTTTGGTGCGATCAAAGCCTAACCAGCGAGCACTCAGCTGATGAGGAAAGTTACAAAGGATTTCAGGGTTTTACAAGTGAAACCTATCAGATCTAAACCCATGAAATTACTTCCTCAACATCAGCTCTAACTAAAATCTTCCCCCTCAAACTAGGAGAGATAATGCTCGTTTAAAAATATGGAAATTAAGATCAGAGCAAATAAGCATGTAAATAAATTTAACATGCAAGATGAGTGCTGGTGCTGATTACACTGGATGTGTAAATTCAGCTGGTAAGTAAAAAACTTAGACAATTGTTGGACAATAACAGATTGTCATCAACTTGTCAGTTAACATTCCATTAGAGATTTAGCAATTACATGTACAATGAATGATAACTGACTAGTCTAACAGATTTACTTACAAAAGCATAAAGAGACTAGACTATGGCTTGGAAGATGATCCTGGTGACTGAGTCCGAGCACTTGTGATAGACCTCAGGATCTCAGTAAGTTCGGCCATTTCTTGATCTCTCTTCCGCCTCTCTTCAGCAGCAATTCGCCTCTCTTCAGCTGCAAGGCGTCTCTCCTCCTCAACGATTCTGGCTCTCTCCTCTTCAGCCAGTGCTCGCGCCCTTTCCCCCTCTTGGATCCGCGCTAAAAAGGTGGCAACACCGGCGGTGACGGACTCCATTTGCTGCGCTACATCGGCTTGGAAAGTGGCGAAGCCTTGATCCATCCTGGCGTCGATGTAAGCAAGAAGTTGCGCAGGAGGATGAATTTCAGAGAGTGGCTCCGCTGATACTTCCATGGAAGTGGAAGGCGCATCAGGTGCAGTATCAGCCATCTCTGGTGCAGACGCAGCTGGTACCTGCACTGGGGCGGGCTCCTCCGCGGGCACGTCAGCTGATGCTAGTTCCTCCGCGAGCACTTCGGCTGGTGCTGGCGGGCCTTGTACAAAAACAGGTGGGGCTGTGAGAACCACCAGCTGCCAGTCCATATGATATGGGACAAGATCGCCCATGACCATTGGAACAGGGGGGACGGCAGTGGTCAGCCACCAACCTCTCGAGGGATCCTCCTCCACTATGTGGTCTACCAGCAGAGCGCTGGCAGCCATATCAAAAAGAACAGCAAAATAGGGAGGGATCCGGGGGAGAGTGACAATTACCCTGATGCGGCGGAGAGCGTATATGAGCTGATATCCTCGGCTGGTGCTCTGGAACTGGAGGAAAGGTAACTTGATTTTGGATGGAGGAAGGCCTGAAGTACTAGTCAGTTGTCGGTAAAGAGCAATCTTCTTCAATCGGCGCTTGATTCGCCTAATCGACAGCTGATGGTGGCCGAGAGCTTCAGTGCCCATGAATTCGTTGGCCCATGCCTCCTCCGATCGCCAGTACCCAAGCCCAAGCCTGGCATACAGAACCGCCTTCTTCTCCACATTTAACTGGCGTTGACTCCAGTCAAAAATCCTCCAGCGCCGGAACTCCAGAAAGAGTTCTTCATCAAGAACATCACTCAGGTCCACATACCTGGTGATCAACTCCTCATCAACAGCCCTCTCCACCTCGGCTGTGATGTTCTCGGCATACTCATAGATGGAGAAGTTGAAATACTCCATCGGTTGTAAGGGCAGGCACCAGTCAAGGATTCTGGAAGCATAGATTGACTGGTGAGGGAGACCGCTGGTGGGGATGATGAAGAATGCTGAAGGTTCAGGCACTCGTGTATTATAAAACGCAAGATCCCCACGGTTCTCCCACCTGTGAACCCCTGTCACCCTAGCACGATAGGTATCCTCGTCGATTAGAGAATGAAATTGGATACCTAACATGTAAGACCTCCTCTCTGGTCTCACACGTTCTGCTGGTGCTGGTGAGGATGCTGCTGGTCGTCCAGAAGATGTAGATGTTTCTGCGATTTGTGGACGACTGGCAGGATGACGAGCCACGTCTTCAAAATTAGGGAATAGATCCCTGGGCTCCATCCTTTGCACCCTGGAGTGATGTACCACTGGTGAGGATTCTTCTTCGGGAATGATTATGACTGGCGCAGCTGGCTCCTCACCAGTAGTCTCCATTGCCACTTCTTCCTCCTCAGCTGGGGCAGCTGGTTCCTCGTCCCTTGGCATCTCTACATCATCAGAGAAACTCGCCAGTTTTTCCGGGGTGGTCGCCCGCTCAACAACTCCTCCACTGGCACCCCCTTGCGCGGCCAGTGGGTCTTCAGATTCACCTCCACCACCCCCTTGCGCGGGTGGAGGGACTTGAACCACATCTTCTTCTGGTTGATAACTTTCAACCAGGGAAAACACATCCTCCGATCCCATGTCCAACAGGCGCGTAAAAGATTCATCTGGTAGAATCTGGCCCGGAGCTAGTGCTGGTGGCACAGCACTTGAAGTCTGGGCAACAGCCCATTTGCCCTTGGCAACTTGTTGCATTTGCTCCGCCAGCTGCGCCTGACGACGGGATTCGTGCTCAGCCTTTACTCTAGCAAAGGCTTCATCGCGGGCTGCCAGCTCAGCCTCCCTCTTTCGCTGGTCGGCCAAGGCCTTCAGCCTTGCCTGGGCTTGCTTCTTCCTCACAATGGAAGCTTGTTGATCCCTCTTGGCTTGCTCAACCAGTCTCTGAGCTTTTGTTTGGACTCTTTTTCTTTTCCGGGTCATTTTTTCTATTGTCTCCTCCTCAGTCAGTCCAAGGACGGACTTCTTGACTGGTATAGATGGCTTGTTTGATTCTGGAGCATAGATTACTGCTGGCTGGGGCTGCTGGGACTGGTGCAACTTGGGCTTCTTCCTTGGAGAAGTCCTGGTGACTGGCACCTGAGCTGATGAGCCAGTCACTGCTTGCTCCATCTCGAGAAATGAGGATTCCACCTCATACTTCCTCTTCATTTCTGCCTTCGCCTCAGCTGTCAGCGGAAGAGCCACAGCTGGCACGGCCTCATCTACTGGTTCTGACTCCTCCTCAGAAACTTCGTCAGCAGGGTCCACAGCCGTCTTCCCTCTCAGCCGTTGAGGCTTCTTGTAGTCTGGGCCAGGAAGTTTGACCTTGGTGGCTGGGATAAAGTCGGACCCGACCAGTTGCTCCCCTCGGTCGATACGGTCCCCCATTTCCACCTCCAGAATTTGGCTGATTCGCAGGCCAAAAGACACTGCATGGAGGAACCTGCCGTCAGTCTTGACTGTGCAGTTCTTCTCCACATTCTCCAGCAACCGGCCGAAGATGAACTCGGCCCAGTTTCCATATACGCCATCCACCAGCGCGCACATGACGGAGAATTTCTTCAGGCTTAGTTCGGCATAGGAGCCGACCTCACACTGGAGCATGCGCACCACAATGTCGCACACCATCTGCCAGTATTCTTCCATCTCTGACTTCTTCATGCCAGTTTTGAAGACAGACACCCCCTCCTTCTTCCAATTGGTCCACCTCCGCCTGAACTCCACCGTATCATCCTTGCAATACGTAGCCACCTCCTCACCAGTACTCCTCAGCCCAAAGAGGTTGGCTAGGTACTCTACGTCGATGGTGATCAGGTGTCCGAACACCGACGTGGTGAAGGATTTCCTGTCGTCAGCAATCACCGCGCGAGCATAGAACTCGGCGACCAAATGTGGGTGGAAGTTCCTGGGAGTTGCCGTCAAGTATGGTTGGAGCTGCTCATGGTCGATCATTTCCATGAGCTCCTCGCCGAAGTGTTTCTCGGCTAACTTATCGTTCAAAATCTTCTCCTTTTGGACTTGGGCGGCTCTGATCTGGGAGTTAGAAAGGAGATGTTGGGTGGCCTTTTTGTTCAACTGAACAAGTTTGTTGAAGGGATAGGTATAATCGATGTCTTCTTCCTTCACAATGCCTGTGAAGGTAGGCATGTGAGATTCGGCTAAAGGTAAGTCTAGGGACTCAGTGGAAGAAGATGATTTATCAGCAGGATTGGAAGAAGATGCCATGTTTTCAGGGAATAAGTGTTTGGAAATATTAAAGAAGATGAATGGAAAATATGTTCGAAAAAATTTGAAGGAATGATAAGAGTTTTTCCGATCATGAATGAAGGCTATTTATACTGGTGCCATACTGGGATGGATGGACGAGATGAATTCGTCAAAAGTGGGGATCGACGGTCATCAGCAGGCACGATTCCCTGTGGCGACGTGCGTGGTCGTGCTGATGTGGGATGGTGCGTGTAGCTGACATGGCACACGCTGATTGGTCGCGAGAGTGCTTTTGACTGCGCAGTCACTGTGCACATTAAATTTGGCATTAAATGCCGCATTAAATTCGAAGATATGCACACGCAATACCAATCTTAAACCTTTCCCGCCATTTCTGCGACAGCTGGCACGACTTTTGGACTTCAAGAGAGCATCAGTTGAGAGCTGGGACTCAACTGGTCATCAGTAGTATACCTGGTCATCAGTAGTATACGCCAGTCGCATACTTCCCCCTGCCAGTATGGCCTTCTTACCAGTCGACAACTGATACTCACAACTGGTTCTCATGTAAGACAAATTGAGAGCTAGGACTCAATTTTCACCAGTCGTTGATATATCACCAGTTGTCTGCTGACAACTTGAAAGATTGAAAGAATTGAGAGCTTGGACTCAATTCATTCCGCATAATCTTCTCTTCACTTCTTCATCATTGCTTGGAACTGGGAGCTGGGACCCAATTTTACTTCGACTGATGGTGCATTACTGCTGGCAAAATCGAAATGAGAGCTGGGACTCATTTCCTTCGTTGTCTATGGAATAAGTTCTGCCAGTAGATACCATCTGTGGTTTTGAGCTACCACTAAAGAAAACATGAAGACTAAGAGCTTGGACTTAGTCTTAATCAGCATTCTTCAGAAAATCAAGAACGGAATGAGAGCTGGGACTCATTCTTCCTCAACACTAGGGCTTGCATCAATCTCCATAAGACCGAGTTTGATGCACAACTCCTTGAATCTTGCTTCTGGCAAAGGTTTGGTGAAGATGTCAGCTAGTTGATCGTTGGTTCTGATGTACTCTACGCTGATATCTTTCTTCTCGACATGATCACGTATGAAGTGATGTCGGATATCTATGTGCTTGGTCCTAGAGTGATGAACCGGATTCTTCGTTATGCACATAGCGCTGCTGTTGTCGCAATAGATGGGTACACAACCAGTGTCCACCTCATAGTCTTCCAGTTGTTGCTTGATCCAGAGAATTTGAGCACAGCAACTGGCAGCGGCAACATATTCAGCCTCAGTGGTAGATGTAGCAACTGAGTGTTGCTTCTTGCTAAACCAGCTGATTAGCTTGTGTCCTAGAAACTGACACGTACCACTGGTACTTTTTCTATCTATACGGCATCCAGCAAAATCTGAATCTGAATACCCAATGAGTGTAAGCTCATCATTCCTGGGGTACCATAAGCCAAGTGATTCAGTTCCTTTGAGGTATTTCACTATTCTCCTAGTAGCTTCCATGTGTGACTTCTTTGGATTGGCTTGAAATCTGGCACACACTCCGACTGAGTATGAAATGTCGGGTCTGCTGGCTGTCAGATAGAGAAGTGATCCAATAATACCTCTGTAGCTGGAAGGATCAACCGATTCTCCTTCTTCATCAAGAAAGATCTGGCAACTGGTGCTCATCGGTATTCTGAGAGCCTTAGTCTTCTCTGGGCAATATTTCTGAATTAGGTCCTTGGCATACTTCCTCTGATTAATAAAAATTCCATCAGCTGACTGCTGGACTTGGAGTCCTAGGAAGTATGTTAATTTGCCCATCATACTCATCTGGAATGAGTTCTGCATCAGTTGAGAAAACTTCTCACAGAGAGACATATTCTTTGACCCGAATATAATGTCATCGACATATATCTGCACCATTAGCATATCATCAGCATCCTTGATGATGAAGAGAGTCCTGTCGATCTTCCCTTTCCGAAATCCATTACTGATTAGGAACTGTGATAGCGTCTCGTACCAAGCCCTGGGCGCCTGTTTCAATCCATACAGGGCCTTTCTCAGCTTGTACACTTTGGTGCCTATTTCAAAGCCTGGAGGTTGTTCGACATATACCTCCTCCTTTAGCTCGCCATTCAAGAAGGCGCTCTTCACGTCCATCTGGAATACCGTGAAACCATGATACGCTGCATACGCAAGGAACAGCCGTATCGCATCCATTCTTGCAACTGGTGCGAAGGTCTCGTCGAAGTCGATGCCTTCACACTGCTTGTAACCTTTGGCGACTAATCGAGCTTTGTTTCTGATTACAATGCCGTCCTCATCTCGCTTGTTCTTGAAAACCCACTTGGTGCCAATCACTGACTGATGTGATGGTCTCTCTACCAAGTCCCAAACATTGTTGCGAGTGAATTCCGCAAGCTCTTCTTGCATGGCATTAATCCAATCGGCAGATTCTAGCGCAACTCCTATGGAAGTAGGTTCCACTTGAGAAATAAAACAAGTCAGGAGCGCACTGCCGTGTCGAGTCTGAACAGAACCTTCTGGATTACCGAGAATAGCCTCGGATGGGTGATTTCTCAGCCATTTGGGAAGATGAGAATCTGCTGGCGTTGGTTCTTCTGTCCTGATGACTGGTGCTTCCTGAACTTCACCAGTCGGAGCTGCAATTGTAACTGGTGGTTGACCTTCACCAGTCGGAACAGTTTCTTCGTCAGCTTCACTCTCTGACTGATCTCCTGATCCTTCTCCGATATCTACACTGTCAGCTGGTGCATCCACTCCAGCTGATTCATCGTCTTCTCCTGGATTATTGCCAGTTCCACTTAGTGAGATTGAGTGTAAGGTCTCAGCAAGGTCAATTGCATCACCGACCCTCCCGGATTGCTGATGGGCAACCGAGGATACTGGTTGTGAAGATGATCCAGTCATAGGTCTAGTCAAACCAGTTGGTTGAGCATTGGAAGAATTCCTGCCCAACTGATCAACGACATCATTGACCTCAGGAACATCTTCAGCCAGTTGTCGTAATGTCCTGCGCACTAAAGTAGCTTCATCAAAAACAACATTGCATGTTATTTCCACAAGTTTGGTGGTCTTGTTAAATACTCTATAGCCCTTGTGAGAGGGATGTCCATATCCGACAAAGACACCCTCATCAGCCTTAGGCGAAAAAGCATTTAACTTCGACTTACCATTATTATGGACATAACATGGTGAACCGAAAGCACGAAGATGATCTAGAGAAGGCTTACGACCAAAATAAACTTCGTAGGGAGTTTTCTTGAGTCTGTCGTTGATCCCGCTTCTATTCTGAGTATAGCAGGCCGTCACCAACGCTTCTCCCCAAAAACTCTGTCCTAAGCCGGATTCTGCCAGCATGGACCGGACCGCTTCTTT
The DNA here is from genome assembly GCA_026898455.1 of Plectranthus barbatus. Taxonomy (NCBI): domain Eukaryota; kingdom Viridiplantae; phylum Streptophyta; class Magnoliopsida; order Lamiales; family Lamiaceae; genus Plectranthus; species Plectranthus barbatus. The sequence goes on along the minus strand of JAPKLW010009109.1, from coordinate 3,532 downwards.
CAGCGTCCTGTTCCTACGTTCTGCCAGTCCATTCTGCTGCGGTTGCCTTGGTGCAGATCTTTCATGCTTAATGCCGGCTTCCGCGCAAAAATCCATCAGCAGACTGTTGCAGAATTCCGTCCCATTGTCTGACCGTATCCGCTTTACCATAGCTTCTCTCTGTTTCTGTGCTTTGACAATCAAATCTGGAAGAATGATTTTCACTTCATCCTTGGTTCTGAGAAGCTTTACCCAGGTATAGCGCGAGTAGTCATCGACTACCACCAGCGAATAACGTCTTCCTCCAATGGTTTGAGGTGCTACTGGTCCAAAGAGGTCCATATGTAGCAACTCGAGTACCCGACTGGTACTGGGGCAGACTGGCGACTGGTTCTTGGAGGACTTCTTAGTTTTCTTGCCCTGCTGGCATGCTTTGCAAATCCCTTCCTTCTTGAATCCTCCCTTGGGTAGTCCTTCCACAAGATCATGCTTGGCCAGGTAGTTGATAGTTCTGAAATTCAGATGAGACAACCTTTTGTGCCACAACCAGTTAGTTTCCATAGTACTGGTGGCCACGAAGCATGAATCTGTCTTCCCACTTTGCCAGTCAACGGTATAAAGTCCTCCGTTCCGAATACCTCTCAGCTTGATCTCGCCAGTCTTCTCGTCCTTGATCTGGCACTCTGATTTCCCAAAGTGAACTGTGTAGCCACTATCGCATAGCTGACTGATACTCAGGAGGTTGTGCTTGAGAGAGGTAACAAGGGATACATTTATAATTCTGACATCGTCCTTCTCGATGCAGCCCTTGCTAATAACTCTGCCCTTAGAGTTATCACCAAAAATAACTGGAGGTCCTTTGACCTTGATAAGATCTGCAAACAAATCCTCTTCACCAGTCATGTGAGCTGAACACCCACTATCTAAGATCCACTCTCTCGACCTCTGAAGCTGTGTTGCATGATCCTGTACCTGCAAGAAAGATAAAGAATTTATTTAGGTCCCCGATCTTCTGCGGGTCCTGCAGGGTTAGATCGCTGAATGATTCCTTTCGGAATCCAGACTTTAGTGATTTTCAGCTTGGTTTTACCCTTGCTGATATCATCAGTAGCCTTTCTCTTCCTATTGATGTAATGCATGAGTTTGGTTTGGGAAGGTGTGGCTGTGTGTGTAACTCCTTTGGAAGTATTCTTCCGCTGAGAGTTTCGGAAATATTTTTCCGGTTGTGTGTGTTG
>JAPKLW010009108.1:0-12526 GCA_026898455.1 Plectranthus barbatus | reverse complement strand
CAAAATATTGAAATGTACTACTAATATCATATTAAACGTAAAAAAAATATTAATAATTTATAATATTATATGTACATATACTAATTAATAATAACATCGCCTATCCAGAAGTTTTTTTCTTTTTAATAATGTTATAATCCGATATTTTATAACATAGCTCCCTCATGAAGATAAAAAAAAAAGAATGAAATAAAATACTACCTCCGTCCCAAAACAATTGTCTTGTTTGGAAATGGCACAGATATCAATGCGAGTAGAGATAGAGGAAATTAGTATTTTATTAGTGAGTGTGTATTAACTTTCCATTTTAGGAAAAATGACAATTGTTTAGGACAGACGAAAAAGGAAAACAAGACAATTGTTTTGAGACGGAGGGAGTATGATATAAGGGGTTGACGTTAAAGTGGAGGCAAAAAAAATTAGTGCTCTCCCAACTTGTTTAGATCTAATGTATATGATTAGTTCTTTTTCTCATATCATCTCATCCATATACGGATATTTAGAGTTTATTTTTTAAAATATAATTGAAAATAAAAAATATAGTCGTGCTTCACTTCTCTCATCGAATTTGTTGTATATCATCAAAAGCTTTATAAGTTATATAAGTTGTATAATATTTAATTTTCAAGTTTTTATTTTTAAAACTTGCTCTAATAAATAGCAAGAAAAACATATAAAGATATTTTTATCAATTTTGTTGTTATGTATTAGAGCAAAATTTCAAACAAAGCTTTCTAAGTAATAGAAATTGTAGAATATTTAATTTTCATGTTCTTCATTGGAGTTGGAGATCTTCCAGTGATAAATAATAAGAAATATATATGAGAGAAATTTCATCTATATTTCTTATTATTTATCATTTCGAGATTTCTAGCCACAATTAAAGAAAATAATATTTCTTATTATTTATAATTAAAAAACTTTGAGCCGACAATTCAGAACCGTAATGAAACTGCTACCGTGGCGAGCCAGTTAAGGTTCCACATTTTCGAAATCAGAACGGGAACCGTGGCCACATCTAATCTAGGCATCATATATTCATGTTACATATATAATTGAAAAAATGCGTGTTTTTAGTAAGTTAAAAAAAGCGTTGAGTTGATGTAAAACTTACAAAAATATCATTTCTATTTAGAGAGTTTCATCTTATATGGAAAATTAAAAAGTTATTCCTGAATTCTATAAGTAAATAAATGAAATAATATTTTTAAACAAATGAAATTGGTTAAAATATAATCTTAAAGGAAAGTGATACGTTTGGTTGAAGTCTTTATTGTTATTTAATATATATATCATAACAATAAATAAATAAAACAATTAGGAAATCGAAAATAATATTGATGTGATTTTTTCGGAGAATGCGACATTTTTGATAAATTAAGCAAACTTCTGGTTTTATATATGTATAATGGATTAACCATTTATTTTTATATATTATTTATTGCATTATTTAAATCTCAATTTCTTCATTTATCAATTATTTTAGTTTCATAATATAATATAAGAGTACCAAAATTTATAGTTTATGTAATACTGTTTAGGGGTATCGGTTAAGGTATTGGGGTAACCAATTTATTTTTTTTAGTTATTATGGGTTACGGATACTATACAGTATATACAATATTTTTGGATATATATTGAGTAACACATATAATTGTTCCAAAGAAAATAATCTGAATTCAAAATTTAATTAATCCATCTCTAAAATAAGTGCAAAGGGTAATCTAGTAAAAACTCGTAAAGCATTAACTAATAATTAATAGTTTTTTATTATTAGTTACCTCAGTATTACTTATATACCCTATCTGGCTAACCAGATTCTGGCCAACTAACATTATTCTTAACATTATTCTCAACCATATCCTTTTAATTGATGTTGGTTATATTATTAGGGATGCCAACAGTAGTCGCCGTTCATCCAGAAAACATACTCCATCGTATTTATGTATATCGCCTTTGCAAACTATATGTCAATAGCAATTGGGGTTGGTTGTTGGCGGCATCAACGTCGTCTGTAGAAATTTGTATGTTTTTTTGGTTTTGGTTTAAATGGAGATGAGTTTTGATTTTAATTAAATTTTAAATTAGAGATTACAAGGTTAAAATTGTAATTATATATTGTAAATTAAATTTTTATTTTTTTAAAACAGTTTAGTTTAGCAAAAATTTAACTGCATTTAGAATATATCTATAATCTTACTCAAATCCTACTGAAGATAGCAACGCAAAACCCATTTTCTGTTTTATCTCTCCTATCCACACAAATATGCGTATGAACGGTTCACATATGCATTTTGTTTCCAAATTATTAAATGCCCCCTCATGTTTTACAAATTAAATGTTACGACTTTTGCATTTCGTTTTAGGAAAGTATATCGTAATATTTTTCATATTGCCAAATTTTATCCTAGTCTTTTTTCATTTAGAAATTGTATCTCACATTTTATTTTTATTAGAAGATTTTTGTCTTATATCACTGACTCAATCGTTAAGTATCACGTAGAGTTGATTTGGCACTAAATTGACACATGGCATTTTTATTTTTAAAATTTTTCTTAATTCTCTAATAATATTTTAAATTTTAAAATATATATTATTTCATAATTAATGTATTTTCTATTTATATATTTTGGTGTTTTCGAATAGAGATGGTCTTAATTAAAATTGAATTACAGCACATAAGTCAATAGGAGTGTCCAATTAATATTCTTTTAAAAAATATATATTTATTTAAGCATTTTAAATTATATATATATATTGATTTATATCTAGCCCGTTTAATCGATAGGCTAATAAATTTATTTTTACATATATATGTTCATATAAAACTTGTTCTCTCTAAATAAAAAATTTTGAATTCATCATAATTAAGCATTCATCATTTTAAATAATCAAAATGTACTATATTATTTTTATACAATATTTGAATATATTTCATCATTATAATAATATTGGAAAAATAGAGAATATAATACTAGCTTTCTTTTTTTTTCCACATCAATCAATCAAATGATTGTGGATTAGTTAATTACTTTTTTTTTTAAAAAAAAATACTCTATCACAAAGAGAAGGTGAGATTGGATATATAAATGGCTTTATTATATCTTTATTGCATATATTGCACATCAATGGTTAAACAAAAAAGTCTTTTTCCACTTTGTTAAAATTATAATCTGTTTCTTTTGACATTAAATCATTTCAATATGCATCAAACACCAAAACATCATTTATTTACCGAGTATGCAAGTTTAAAAATTGCAAAAAAAAAAAAAAAAAACTTAAAATAAAATAAAGATAAAAAAGAGTATCCCAACCGAACTCAAACCTATAACCAATTTTAACACACAAACATCATTAATACATCAATTGAGAGTAAAAGCATAAATACTAAAATCAAAATCCCATATATTATTACATCACTCAAAACAAAATTGAAGTTAATTTAATAAGTGAAGGTCTAGTTCAGAAAGTAGTATGGCAAAGCATGAGCTATCAGCAGTTGAGAGAAGCACACTCTATCAACACACACAGCAGTGGTAATCACTAATCAAATCAAGTGCGTGGAAACATCCATGGCGAAAGGATTGCCCAACACGTTTTCCATGTAGAAATGAGGGTGTGCAGCAGCATCCATCACCACGAACTGCATGTCTTCAGATGGCTTCCAGTGCCGCTTTCTCTGGTTGATGAACCAGTTGTTTATCTGCTTCTGATCCAGCCCTGTCGACTCCGCCAATGCCAGCTTCTGGGATTCCTGCTCATCATGAAATCATCATTATGTTTGAATACATTGGAATAGAGGTGCATGTCTTTGCATATACATACCGATGGATAAGGCCATTTGTAATGGCGGCTCCACCAGTCGAGCAGCTGCTGCCGAGCTTCTTTAGGCAGCTTGCCTTTCTTTCGCTTCTTCATGAACTCCTGCTTGAGGCTGCCGAGGTATCCGCTGTATTTTCGTAGAAGCTGGCCTTTGAGTTCCCTATCTTCTGCTTGAGGGTCTATGAAGTTGTTGACGTCCACCTCTTCTTCAGATGAACCATTTGTATCCATTGCTTCCACACAAGCTGACATACAATAGTGACACAATTGGTGTCTCAACATCATAAGGAATGAGACATGCGTCATAGGAAATTGCAATCCTTCACCTAAGATATATATTAGTGATCATGCAAATGCATGACTGCTGCAAATCATTCACTTACACTGTGCAATCTACTACTAGGACATCAAAATTTTTGGCTTGTGAATAGACAAGTGGCAAGGAATTCTGGAATATACAATGAAAATAACCCTAGATTTGTAGGATTAGAAGCTTATAGAAAACAGGTATGAAATGTATGATGGAATTGCAAATGCTATCTAAGAAAGCTGCTTGAATTAGACCAATGCTTCCTTCTTCAGAAGTAAAATATTTATATATATGCAAGTCTAGTTCACTATTTGCATTAGGAAGCAAAAAAATCAGTGGATTCCAAATTTTACAATCAAGTCAGCCTTCAATAAAACCCCATCAAACAGCAAAAGAAACGAATCCAAAGCTCGTGTACCTAAACTTCAAACATATGGATGTAACCAACTAAACTTACAAAACCAAATGAAAAGTAGTGGAAAAAAAACATTTACAGACTAAGGAATGCGAAATTCCGAGAGAGACAAAAAATAGAAGTCAAGAGTGTGTGTATACTTATATGGCTATATGCCTATATCCTCATGTAGTAAACTTGGAATTCAAGTAAAAATAAATAAATATCAGAAAAATCCAAACGGCCACTCAAAGCAAAATGGTGAGTATGGAAATTTATAAAAAATAAATGAGGAATGTGTAAGGGAAGCCATTAATTCTGCATCTGGAAACACACTATTTCTACGGTAAACATGATCGTCATTTTCTTGGAAACATGCACATGCAGTCATTCATAAACGCATGAATTCAAGCAGTAATCCCAACTATGGACGGTGAAATCTGTGAATATTAAATAATCTGTGCTGTAATAAAAAAGGTAGGTCAATAGAGAGAGGATGCTCATTTGACTACCGGCGGAGGGTGGAGGCGAAAGGGTGAGGGCTTTGAACTGGGACTCCATTCTTGAAAGGAAAAGCATTGCTTCTTTTAAGGGTTTGGAGAGTTCTTGCTCGTATTTCGTCAGCATCTCACTGTAGGCCTCCATGAATTGGTCCAGCGCCGGATCTTCGCCCACGCAGCCCGTGCTCTGCCGGTTCATCGCCGCGGCCGAAGCGCAAGCTTCCTCTAGCTTCGCCACAACTTCTGGCGGTGCTCCTATCTGCCATAACGCTTCTCATCAGTTTCATAGTTGAACCACAAATCTACAACAGTCCCTCTCATCATAAACAGTTTTTCTCTCTCTTTTCTGTCAAGGGATTTTAATTACGCGATCTTCAAAACCAAACCCATACAAACACTTCAAAGCAGCTTAAAACCTGAATCTTTGAGAGAGAGAGAGAGAGGGTTACCTTCTGACAGTTAGCGTAAGCAGACAAAAGTCGATGGTAGTGAGGATGAGCCATGATTCTAGCCTTAGCAGAGCTGCTGCCGGCGTCGTTGCTGCTCTCCATAAAATAATACCCTGTGCTCGTCATATTCTTGTTATGGCTATGGTGATTATCAACCATCATCGAAGAACCGCTGCCGCCGTGACTCCTGTCTCGCTGGGTGGTGGTTGTAAGAGGGAGAAGTAGTGCATTCCCGGGGTCCGGATTCGACTGAGAAGAAGCCATTGATATAGGGCAAAACCCATTATTGTTCTCTCCGAACGCCATAAAACAAGAATTACTACTGGAGCCACCACCACCATACTCCATCTCTCTACCTCTATCTTCTTTATCTTGCAGTGCCCCCTGCTTGTGGCCTTCAGCTTTGTTTACAAACCCCTGAAAAAAAAAAGGAAAAAAAAAATGAGACTCTCTATCTCTCTCTACCCCTAGCTTTGTTTGTTACTGTCACACACACACTCTCTCTGTCTCTGTGTCTCTCCTGTTGTGCACAGTATAATCAATGAATTAATGCAAGAGGCTCCCGAGTTTTAAGCTCGTTGTTCAGCCTTTTTACAGAAAATCCTAAAGAGTTGTGGCAGTGAGTGGATGATTTGCTCGTGGAAAAGTAGGCTGCTCAGGTTTATCTTTTGCCTCTTCGGAAATGGGGTTTCTAATTGCTATAGGATCAGACACTACACAACACAATACAATGTTACTACTAGTACTGACTGATGAATGAAATATAATGCAGCGAAGCCATGAAGAGAGAGAGAAAGTTGCAGAGTGCAGGCGGTGTTTTGCAACTTGCAAAGCAATGCGCTACCTTCCCAATGAATACTCTCGCACCCTTTTCATGCACTGCCACTCAGTCTCTGCCATTACTGGCAAAGTAGACAGAGAGAAGAGAAGTCGAGATTTCCGTAGAAGAAAAATAAAAGAGAGTGATGATGAACGATTAGTACTAATAATTCTAAATCGTTTTCTTCCAATTTATATTTAATTTGTCATTCTTATATAGTTTTATATAAATAATAGATAATATCATAAATTATTGAAATTTTAAAAAAAATATTTCAATTCTTTGCTGTCTGCTATATTCTTAACTAACAATATATGGAGAATTTGTATCTCTTATTATTTACCTTTAATTTTACCCTCATTTATTATTTTATTTATTTAGCTATATATTATTAAGTTTACCCTCATTTAGCTATATACTATTATTTTATTTATTGAGTTCTCTGGATTTGGATTGATTTCAACGATGTATTCAAAATCGTCCGAGGTTTAGCTGATATTAACTAATTAATCATGTTTCAAAACCTCAGCCCCATACTTTTCAACCCCAAAAAGGTCTTCTACAAATTAATGGAGATTCTTTGAAAAATCAAATGAAAAGACAAAAAAAATTATTGTAATAAAAATGAAACTCAACAGTTCTCTTCTTTTCTAGCCATCCCAATCTTTAACTTGATATTAGTTAGAAAAAGGAAAAAGAAATAATGTCTCACAATTATAAGGGACTTCATATTATTGTCTCCATTTAATATAAGATATTTAAACACACAGCTTCCTCATAAGAGTAATGTCGACTTCAAACTACTGACAATTATACTATTGTAAACTCCACTCTTCTTGACAAAATCAATTTTGTAAAATAGTTTGCATAATTTGACGATTTAATTAAAAACTCTGATTTTTTTTCATAGTCTAAAATAGTTTAGTGGTTGAAGAAGTTGGAATGCGTTTGCTGATATTGAATAAAATATAAATAATATCGATTATATTTGAATACTTGTATTTATAAATGACTTTTATTTTAATCATTTATATGATAATTCAAAATCTTAAATTCATTAATATTTAAATCTCATCTAATATATATATGGAGGGAGAGGCTAGAAATATAAAATTGGATTAATCTCATGATTTTAGACGAACTCCAACGGCAATCACATCCCCTCAAAATGTCCTCATTCACATCCATATGTACAACCCACAATCCTATTTAATTTCTACTCCCATCAATAACCTCAACCCAACTTAAATTATATTTTATTTTTTACTTTATTTTTCAATACATATTTTCAATATCAATTTTATATTTTAAATATATAATTATGGTAAAAATACATTAGTACATACTTTAAAAAAATGAGAAATTTAGATTAATAGCGAAACAGAGAGTTTTGATTTTGGTGTGGAAACATATCAATATTAGGTTCTATTTATATATAAAAAAAAATAAAAATTTTGATATAATTTTTATTACTTAATATATATAATATTAATTATATAAATTTATTATCTATAATATTTAATCATCCAATCAGATGCTGGCAAATGGCAACAAATGATTGGATGATTCACATGACTATCAAAAAGTGAAAAATCATGCAGGAACCAAAGTCATTGACACTATGACTTTTTTTTTATTGATTTTTGTATTTTTTTTCAATTTCTTTTTCTTTTTTGATGACTCCCTCAAGAGAGTCATGGATGGGAATAGCCTCAGTCCTTAGCAGGTCCAACGGCAACCACCGTCTACATCAGTCCCTGGCCTCCTAGGTAATAAAAAAAACAAAAATTAAGGAAATCAACTCATCAAAAATAATCAGTCTCAACCGTTCGTATAAAACATAATCCATATCAATTTATTCTCACGCATATCAAAATTAATTATCTTCCTTTATATATAAAATTCACATTGTTAGGATTTTTGTTAGATAAATCCTTCTTTACTTTTGATGTGTTGATGGGTCTAAGAATGTAAGTCATCTTAGTCAGTTTTTCCAGTTTCTAGAGTTCTTAATTGTAATTCTCGTATAGGATCGATCGAGTTGTAATAGAACTTAGGTTGAAGATCGAGCAATGGAGAATGCTCGAGAACTGACTATCATCACGTTTAGCCTTAACCGAAAACTGAGTTAGAGCACTCAGTTTTAGGTCTATTCATACTGACAACGAGAAGTCAGTATGAGGGCTTTCCCAAACTGACTAAGGATAAGTCAGTTTAAGTGATTTCCATACTGATCCGGATAAATCAGTATGAGGGCGTTTCTCTTACTGACTATGGAAAGTCAGTGTGAGGATTTACCATACTGACCGTGGGAAGTCAGTATAAGGGCTAAGTCGTACTGACTCTCAGAAGTTAGTATAAGAAGCCTAAGTTAGACTCAGACATTTGTAAATGTCCAAGTCAGTACGAGGTTATTCAAACTGGGTTCCTCGGGCTGCAAAGGAGTCTGACATAAAGTTAGTGTATAGTACATTGACAATGGGCAGAGCATAAAGGAGACCTAAGGCATAAGCTACGATTGGACAATATAATCCATGAGTCTAACGTCTTGATTTATGTGTCTAACATATAGAAATTCAAATTGCCATAGGTTCTCCTCTCTATATGGAGACCTGCCCTCTCAACCTTAACAATGTTACCTAAACAGAATTCAAAATCTACCAGTCTAAAGAGACAAAGGGCATATTCAGGTCATCTCCCACTAAAACTCTCTCGGAGTTTTCCGTGTTCTAAACACGAGACTTTAGTCTCTGACTCAAGTTACCCACCATGCTATCTTCTCCTAGCATGAGGCTGAAGCTTTAAGCTGAAGCTCTATTTGGTGAATATATCTTTTTGAGATATATTCATAGCACTCAGTTTCCTAGTCTGGGACTCTGATTCTCACGGGCGTATGCCAGCCATCTGTGTTCTGGGAAGAACCTTTAAACATCCAACCATTCTCAGAAGAATTAGTAAACATCCACCCACCAGGAAGGAGGCTGCGGGGTGCATCCCCACTTCAACTTGAAGACTGAGTCTACAAGGAGTTCCTAGGCGAGTGCCACAGCTGACCGGAGGACGGAGGAGCCACAGACTGTGTATAGATCGTAAGGAAGCTTGTATTTACTTAGTGGATTATCCAGACCTTGGGTCTGAAGAGTGGATATAGAATATTGAAACCCGAACCACTATAAATAATTGTGTGCTGCTTTACTGCTTTCCTTATACTTGCTTTGTTTTTCTGTTTCACAAACTGACTATTAAAATCTTCAATACTTGTCCAAGTATTGAAGAGTATAAACTGTGAAACAGACTTAAGACAAAACAAAGACTTAAGCTTAAACTGACTACACACAAAACTGACTTTACTATGTTCGAACGAACCAGTGCTTATGCTTATCTTTACTTCTGCTGCTTACACAAAATCGCACTCTGATTTCGGGACCAACACACATTTATAACATAAGTCACTACAATCAAATCATTCTCCTTATCCATATTATCTTTTCAACCTAAACCTTTTGCATTGTCTAAAAAATATCGTCAAGTGCTAATTTTCACGATGATTCATATTCTAACTTCGATAATGAAGTTGATGAATGCTTGAACGTCATATTAAGATGGAATCAAATAAGGAGATGGATAATAAGTTGCAAGCAGACATGATGCTGTCAAAGATGAATATGATCAACTTTTTACTTCGTAAAAGTAACTTGTATGCTCAAGAAGAATCCATGAAAACTCGTCTTATGCAAGAATTATTCTCATGATAATTTAGCATTATACTTCTATTTTCGATGTTGTAATTTAGATGTGTGATTTAATTTCATGTAATCGTCCTTATTTTTAATATTGTTTCATGTAATCGATGTAATTTTATTTTACTTCATCAATGAAATTTACTTTTATCTAATCGCCTAATAATTTATAATTTTTATTATTTAAATTGTAACTAGTAATTTCAATCATGAAAATAAAATTAAATTAAAATTATATATAATATTGTGGTTGGGTTGTTGCTCATAAAGTATGTAAAATAATTGTGGTTGAGTTGAGATTATATTGATGATGTGGAAAGAGAAAAATTAATTAAATATTAAAATAATTGGATGGTTGGAGTGGTTGCGGTTAGAGACACTCTTACTGAAATTATATATATGCAACATTCGGTGTCGTAGTATGAAGTACTGATCGTTGGTGCATAAAGATATGGGTAATGTGACTTCCACAAAATTTTCATTAGTTGAGGTGAGAGTGACATCAATGAATCCGACCTACACCATAATGAGAGAGATTTTATAGCTATACAGGAATGAGATTGTATAGTTGAGAATATCTTACAAAATTTGATAGATGTTATTCATATCAATATGAGTATTATCTTTTCTGGCACTCATTTTAGAAAAACCTCAAACTTAAGTACTCTGTCTGACTTGGGTTTGAGTTAACACGAGTAACCTTAATAAGATTCCTAGGATGCGTATAAATAGGAGTATAGGACAAAGCATGCTAACAAAAACTTTTTAATTGGTTTGTGATATCATCCATTAATTTGAAAATCAAATCAAGCTATTGGTAGTGCGAGTGACTTTAGATGAACTCGTCCGGGTTACTATGGCTGTAGCGTTACACATTATTCATTTAGTTTTAATGTTCTAAAACTATCTTATTCATATTCTTCCCGATATAAAATAAAATTTACTCCCTCCATCTCGTATAAGTAGTCTCATTTTTGTTTGTCCTGTAAAATAGTTTCATTTTTTTAAAATGATAAATTTTTTCACACTCATCAATAAAATTCTCCCTCCGTCCCATGCGAATTGTCATGTTTCTTTTCGGCACGGAAATTAAGAGTTGTGAGTGTAGAATGAGTTAGTGGGATTAATATTTTATTGTTGAGTGTGAAAAAATTACCATTTTTAGAAAGGTGACAATTTGGTTGGGACGCCCAATTTGGTAAGTGTGACAATTGAAGTGGGACGGAGGGAGTATTAATTTTACTACACTTACAAATATTGATAACTGTGCACGGGAGAAATGAGACTACTCTGCCGAATGGAGAGAATATTATTTATTGGATCCAAATGCACCTCACATGAAACACTTTGAACTCTGTTCCTCAATCCATATTTATATTTATATATTCTTTAGTCTTAATGATGTGAAATAGCCAATTTGATAAAACACATTTCAAATTTAGCCACTTTTATGTATTCATTTCAATTTTAGCCAAAAGTACTTAATTTAGCATTGGAATTAGTTTCCCAATCATTTGATTGCAAAATTTTTGACACTTAAGTCTAATCAATTAGTTAAAACCAGTTTTTAACTAAATTTATAGTTATATTTGCATAAATGAATTTTTTTGCACTCGGTTAATAATTTTCAGAAAATTATTGTGTTGATAGAGACCGGGTCCCACTGAGTGCGACCGAGTCAGAACGATGGCGACTCGGTCGCACTCATTTTTTTTTTTTTTTTTTTTTAGGTTGTTTACGGCGATAAGGACCGATAGCGACCCGAGTTGGCTCGGTAGCTACCGAGTTGGATCGGTAGCTACCCGAGTGGAATCGGTGCCGACTCGGTTGCACTATTTTTTTCATTTTTATTTCGGTGGTCCCCACCGAGTGTGAACCAATAGCTACCGAGTGGGATCGGTAGCGACTCGGTCGTTTTAATTTTTTTTTTTTGAGATGTTTTAAATCTTTATTTTAATCTCAAGTTAAAATATATAAATTCGTGAATTTTGATCAAGTTAAAATCTCAAGGTCCAGCTGAAATTCACGAATTAAAACTTTATATCTACAATTTTTATCAAATTTTGGACAAAAAATTTAATTATTTTGTCGTTGCATACAAATGCAATAATGTCTTCAAGCATATTGATTTGATGAGTCCACTGAAATTGTTGGAAATATTATGTGAAGGGTAATGAATCGTACACTGAAATTGTTGAAAATTAAAATCAACATAATTTTTTTATTTTATGAATTTCAATTATTTATGTGTATTTGCCGACACTCTTTACAACTTATATAATTGAAGTGAAGTTCGGTGGTGACATACACATTTTCATCTCTCTCTCTCTTCATTCTTCACAGTTCAATTATTTTGTTTCTCAAAATGGAGAATTGGTGCAGCGTAATTCTTCACTACAATGGGCAATGGGATGAGTCGTGCAACTACATTGGCGGACAAGAATGACTGGTTTATATACCAGTCGCCAACATTTCCATAGCCGCATTAAGA
>JAPKLW010009107.1:0-12526 GCA_026898455.1 Plectranthus barbatus | reverse complement strand
CTTAGTCCCAACAAATTCAAGTTTGATTTCTCACAACAACAAAAAAGATAATAGACAACGCGGAAATCGCGTAGTCTATTCAAAATTTCTGTGTTGTCTATTTATGTGTAGTGTATTGGTGGACGCTAATAGACGACGCGGAGCACCGCGTCATCTATTAACATAAAGATAATGCGGATCTCCGCGTCATCTATATGTTAATAGACGACGTGACGATCCGCGTCGTCTTTTTTGGTTTTTTTTTTGTTTAATTTTTAAAATCCTATAAAAACGATAAAATAATTTATTTAAAGTACCCATGCACAAAAACGATAAAATAATTTAAAATAGTACTCAAACTTAGTACTTGGAACTGGCTTTGTAATCATATCTACATGATTATTGAGGGTATTGACCTTGTGCAGCTCGACCTCACCAACTGCGACCACATCTCTAATAAAATGGAACTTCACATCGATGTGCTTAGTTCTCTCATGATGAACATCATTTTTCACCAACTGCAAAGCACCTTGATTATCACAGGAAACCTTCATCTTTCCTTGATTAATTCCCAGTTCATTCATGAATCCGAGCAACCACAGACCTTCTTTAATCGCTTCGATCAAGGCAATGTACTCTGCCTCCGTCGAAGATAAGACAACTACCCTCTGCAGACTTGTTCTCCAACTAATCGCCGTTCCATAAGATGTGAACACAAAACCCGTTAATGACTTCCTCGTATCCATACATCCTGCATAATCCGAGTCCACAAACCCTTTGATTGGGAGCCTCAGGCTCGAACCATCATCCTCAAAGACTAGACCCTTTCCAATTGTCCCTTGAACATACCTGAGGACCCACTTTCGAGCTGTCCAATGCTCTTTCCTAGGTTCGGCCATGAACCTACTAACCATGCTGAGAGCATAAGCAAGATCCGATCTCGTACATACCATAGCATACATCAACGAACCAACAATGCTCGCTTAAGGAACACCTCTCATAAGCTCCCTTTCCTCCTCGTCGAGTTTCCCAGCAGCACTCAACTTGAAATGAGCTACTAACGGAGTGAGCACAGGCTTTACATCCTTCATTCCATGCTTCTCAAGAACTTTCATGTGAAGTATCCCTCTTGAGATAATGTGAGTCTTCTTCGAGCTCTGTCTTGAACTATCAGTTTGGCTATCACTTGCTTATCTCGACTCGCTATCAGCATATCATCTACATACAATAGTAGATAAATTCGAGTCTTCATATCTTCATCTCAAAAATATACACATCGGTCGTGTTTGTATCGAACAAAGTCCTGCTGAACCATAAACTTGTCAAACCACCTATTCCACTGCCATGGAGACTGCTTCAATCCATACAATGACTTCTTGAAAAAACACACCTTCTCCCTACTGCCAGCTTCCTCGAAGCCCTCGGGCTGCGTCATAAGGATCCTTTCCTCCAGCTCTCCGTACAGAATGCGGTCTTCACATCCAATTGCTCCAACTCCATGTCGTACCGAGCAACCAACGACAATATCAGCCTTATAGACCTTTGTTTTACCACTGGCGCAAACACCTCGCCATAATCCACACCTTCCCGTTGTGTGAAGCCTCGAGCAACTAGTCTAGCCTTGAATCTAACCCCAGAAACCTCTTGTTTCTTCTTGAAGATCCACTTACAGCTAACTATTGATTGCTTCTCGCCCGACTTATCCACCAACTCCCAGGTGTTATTCTTCTTCATTGAGTCCATCTTCTCCTTCATGGCATCGAGCCATTTGAGCCTCTCCTTAAAAGTTATGGCCTCGATATAGCTCTTCGGCTCAGTATCATCCAGCTCTACCTCTTCCGCCATTACAAAGGCATATGCTACGACATCAGCATATCCGAATCGAGTGGGAGGTCTTATCTGCTGTTGTTCCCTACCTCTCGTGAGATTATAATCTTGAAGTACACCTGACCCTCGAACCACCTCGATCACCCCATCCACCTGAGATGCACTCTTCGACTCCACCTCAATCTCAGCACCTGATCTATCTCCTTCGACCTTGTCAGACTGTTCCTCCGAAGCACCACCTTGTTTTTCAAGAATATTTTCCCATTCCTCGGCCCCCTTATCCAGATCTTCAACCAGCTCCTCTTTG
Organism: Plectranthus barbatus; assembly: GCA_026898455.1. Lineage (NCBI taxonomy): Eukaryota > Viridiplantae > Streptophyta > Magnoliopsida > Lamiales > Lamiaceae > Plectranthus > Plectranthus barbatus. The sequence goes on along the minus strand of JAPKLW010009107.1, from coordinate 10,413 downwards.
AACGTCACATCCCTACTAATGATGCACTTTCTTATATCCAGCTCGAGACACCATAACTTGTACCCTTTCACTCCTTCGGGGTACCCAATGAATATGCATTTCAATGCCCTCCTCCCAAGCTTATCTCCTTTAATGTTCGCATAAGCCACGCAACCAAAAGCTCTAAGGTTGCTAAAATCTGGAGGATGACCAGACCATATTTCTTCCGGTGTCTTTAAACCTAGTGCAGTCGAGGGGCACCGGTTGATCAAATAAGCTGCAGTAGTCACTGCTTCTGCCAAGAACGATTTATATATATATATAGAGTTGCGTTCAAATCCGAACTAAATGTTCTGAATAAACTATGAACTTTTCATTGTTGTGTGGATTATTGATCATTGTAGTGCATATGATAGTTCATTATAGTACTAAATTATGATACTTCATTATTGTGTGTAAAATTGATCATTGTAGTGTATATGATACAGTAATGAGGTATCATACACACTATAATGATCAATTACACACACTACAATGAAAGTTCACAGTTCATTCAGGGAGATGAGTTCAGCCTAGAATGCACACACACACACACACACACACACACACATATATATATATATATATATATATATAGGGGAGTGATCATATGAGAACTCCCTTTACCATGTGAAAATAAGAACTAATCTCGGTCATCCAATTGGTGATCCAACGCTCAAGACTAAATAAATCCCGTCTGCGTTATAGTGTAGTAAAATATGCATTAAAGGGTAATTTTGTAATATTTTTTCTCTCTCCTCTAAAATCATCCTAAATCTTTAAATGATCATATCTCATTCGATTTAGATTATTTTTTAATGTATCATATATCAAATTAAAGGTAATTTAATTATCTTTGAAACGAAATCCCTATTGCATATGTTTCGATTCTAAAATCATCGTAAAAAATGAAAATTAGTGATTATATGCATAATTCTCGTAACAGTACACGAATTCTTATATAATGACTGGAGTTGCACAATATAATGCATGAAGTTGTATTATATAATGCAAAATATTATAGATAAAATGCAATATATTTTTTTCCAGCGAGATCAACAAAAAAATTAAAATTCATTATCTTTGCATACTATAGAAAATATTATAGTTGTTATAAAAGTTGATCATACAATACTTGTTTTTAATTATGTATTTTTTTTTTGTTATGTTATATAAATATATATTATTATATTATATAATGCATGTTTGTTAGGTAAATAATGAATGTTTGCTTGGTATATAAAGCATGTCGATGTCAAAATAATGCGGTCCACGGAGTATCGGTATATCTTAAAAATGAAGTTCACATGATAGACATTCAAATATTCATTCTAACAATAATTTTAAATAGTTTGATGTACGAATAAGAATTTATATATGACAATAATCTTTGAGAAAATTAATGATAGATATGTTTCAACCTTAAAGATTAGAGAATTCTCCTTATTTATAATTTTCCATATTAATTAAGATATTTTCCATATCAATTTTGATATGAATATCTTATATTTAGTGCATATAGTTATATTTTTCTCTCACTTAAATTTATAAATGTCATAATTCTCTTAATTTAAAATTATTTTTTAATGTACCAAAATAATATGATTTTATTATTTTTTAACTAAATCTCTATTGCACATGTTTAGTGAAAGTAAACTATGTAACAAATGAAAATTATTAATCTTATGCACAAATCAAATAACTTATATATTATAATGTAAGTAAAATAATTTTGCTCTAAAATAAAAGTAATTAATACACTATAGTTCCGATTAAAAAATCATCGTAAAAATAAAAATTAGTGATTATATGCATAATTCTGGTAACAGTACACGAATTCTTATATAATGAATACAATTGCACAATATAATGCATGAAGTTATAGTATATAATGCAGAATCATCATTCATCATTAAATTTTTTCCAGCAAAATCATCATTCATCATTAAATTTGCACCTATTATGCATTATATAGTAATAACATATGCATTATAATGAAAGTACTATAATTTTTCTCTAAAATAAAATTAATACCATATATAATGCATGAATTAATACCGTATAATGATAGTAATATTGTTCTAAAATAAGAGTAATACCCTATTATAATGCATGAAGATGTTTGCTAGGTATATAATGAATGTTAGGTATATAATGCATGTTTCCTAGGTATATAATGCATGTTTCTTATGCATATAATGCATGTTTGTAAGATATATAATGCATGTCGAGGTTGAATATGCAAACATAATCTTAAATAAGTACAAAATGACAAAAATACCCTATAATGCAGGTTTTTTGAGATAAAATGCCCGAAAATTTTAGTAAAATCCTGAGCGTTCATTTATCAAAATCAATGGCGAGGATTGGTTCTTATTTCTTATGGTTAGAGTGGTTCTCACTGGATCGCATCCCTATATATATATATGGTAGTGTTGGTCCCGGATATCAGGGTATACTTTGGCAGCGGAAAATACGTAAGTTCGTTTCTTGCACTCTGCTGGTTACACAGCTGACTGGGACCTTGTCAGCTGGTAAGTCAACTGGCAACTGAGTATTCAGCTGACTGGCAACTGGCTGGTCAGCTGATGACTCAGGACTTAGCTAATTTTAGAGTCGAGTTTGCACAGTTATAAACTGGTTTCAGTTATACTCCAGCACTTGGATGCTGGGTTTTAAATCAGTAAGTAAATGCTGAAAGCAGTAAATAACAAGGATATTTTATAGTGGTTCGATCAACTGATCTACGTCCACTCTCCAGTCGAAGCACTGGAAATTCACTAAAGAGAGTAATCCGGTACAAGATTTCCTACGATCTATTTCCAGCTGGTAGATGCCTCGTCTACCAGTTCACTGGATCAACTGCTCCCGGTCCTTGTCCTTCTTCAACTCTTGTCAGATGGATGGAGTGCGAGCACGTCACTTCAACCTCCTCCTCCGACTGATTGGGTGTTGAGTTCTCCCAAGAACTTGACTCTTGCTGGCGGCAAAACTGCCCGTAATAACTCTGGAGCTGGCTGGCTCAAGAGCTGCTATGTTCTTCCTCGGAATGAGAAAGAACACCAAATGAGATCAATAACTCACAAGCTAGAAGCTTGGAGTCTCGTGTTCAAATGATTGACACACGGAGTAGCTTTAAGAAAAGCCTCGAAAGATTGCTTATACGCTGATATGAATGCGTTTGAGCTTTCGGTAGGTCAAGAGTGGCTAAGATTGGGCAAGAGTATTGAATGCTGTTGGATCTCAAGTATTTATAGACGTGAGATTCAGATTCAAATACTAGCCGTTTGGACACATCCGGAAAAGTCTCTGTCCTCGCATGTCCTTCTGCAGGCGGCAGGTAGGAATTTCCGGAAAGCGCCATACCTTTGATCGCTTTATCTGACACAGATCTCTTTGTGTCAGAACGACTCTATTCGTCAGTACGAGGAATCGGAACTGGTGTCTTGAACTGATAGACTTTAAGGCATCCTCCTTAAAGTCATACACTGTCAGTTACTTCCTCAGACGAATCTTCTTTTTGTCTCTAAGACTCTGGGAGAGCGAATCTTGAATTCTGCTGATAACCTCCGACTGGTAGATCATTCTGGTGATCTTGTGCTGGTAGTCTCTGCTGGTGACTTTCCTTAGCACAATCAAGGTCTACCAATTCGTCTGATGTTATCTCTTGGAATCTCCCGTGACTGGTGGCTTCACCGCTGGTGAATAGTGTCAGCCAGAACACATATTCTGCTGGTAAGATCTCTCAGCCTCCTGCTGGTGAAATCTTCCCAACTGGTGAACAGTAACCAGTCAATAGCTCTACTCCATGCTGATGAATAGTGTCAGCATGAGTCTTCGTCAGCCGCTTGCTGGTGAGACTTCTCTCAACTGGTAAGCACATCTCATGCTGGTGAACAGTAGCCAGCATGAGTCTTGATCAGCTGCGACTTACAACTCAAAATACCTAAACAGGACTTTACATTTGAGGCTAGAGCTATTCTAGAGACAAACTGACGCTGGTTGGACTTAGGATTTGATCCACCAAAACACTAAACACCAAATCTAAGATCTAAGCTATCAGCTGGAGAAAGGAAACTTAGCCAGATTTCCCAACAATTTCCCCCTTTTTGGTGCGATCAAAGCCTAACCAGCGAGCACTCAGCTGATGAGGAAAGTTACAAAGCATTTCTGGGTTTTTACAAATAAACCTATCAGATCTAAACCCATGAAACTACTTCCTCACATCAGCTCTAACCTAAAAATCTTCCCCCTCAAACTGGGAGAGATATTGCTCGATTAAATTTTGAAGTAAAACTCTGAGCCAGGTTAGAATCAACAAAGTATCAAAATGAGTGCTGGTGTTGATTACACTGAATGTGTAAGTTCAGCTGGTAAGTAAAAAGTTGACATTAGTTGGACAATGAGAAATTGTCGTCAACCCGTCAGTAATCAATCCATTGCGATTTGCTAAATTCCTCAAGATCTCTGTAAGAGCCGCCATGTCTTGTTCCCTCTTCAAGCGCTCCTCAGCAGCAATGCGACGCTCTTCCGCAGCAAGCCGAGCCCTCTCCTCATCAGCGACTGCTCGCGCCCTTTCCCCCTCTTGGATCCGCGCCAAAAAGGAGTTCACCCCAGAGGTGAAAGCTTCCATTTGTTGCGCCATCTCTGCTCGGTAGGAAGAAAAGCGCTGGTCCATCCTGGCATCAATGAGAGCAACCAGTTGCGCAGGCGGATGGACCTCGGAGAGAGGCTCTGCTGACAGGGCCATCGAAGTGGGGGGCTCAACAGATGAGGCTTCAGCCATCACTATATCAGCGCCAGATGCCCCATCCACAACTTTCTCTGCAGCGGCTGCTGGTGCTGCTGCTGCTGCTGACTCTTCGTCTGCGGCTGACTCCTCCACCAGCATCTCAGCTGATGCTGGCGGGACTTGTTCGGAAACGGTGGGTGTATCAACTTCCACCACCTGCCAGTCGATGTGTTCAAGGGATACAACATTGGGAACACCAGCGACTGCAGTGGTCAGCCATCTGCTGCGGGAGGGATCCGCCTCCACCACATGATCAATTTGCAACTCAGTGGCTGCCATATCGAACAGACGGGCAAAGTAGAGGAGGAGCGGTGGGAGGGCAATCAGTATCCGGATCCTTCGGAGAGCGTAGACCACCTGAAAGCCCCGGCTGGTGCGGTGGAACTGGAGAAAGGGCACTCGGACACGCCTTGGCTGCGGGAGTCCTGAACTGCCAGTCCTTAGGCGATAATCAAGAATCTTCTGCACTCGCCGCCGGACACGCCTATGGGACAAGGGCTCTGGCTCGTCAGTTAATGTATCCATGAATTCATTCGCCCAGTCCTCTTCATTCCTCCAGTATTGCAGCCCCAGCCTAGCGTACAGAACTGAGCGCTTCTCCACCGTGAGATACCGCTCCACACGGTCAAAGATCCTCCATCTCCGCAGCTCACAGTACAGGGTCGGGTTGACAAACCACAGATACCGGAAGTCATTGAACATGTCGAAATCAACGGCATCCTCGACCTCCACTGTGATATTTTCTGCGTACTCATACAGAGTACGGTTGTAGAACTCCATCGGCCTCAGGGGCAGGCACCAGTCCTGGATGCGTGAAGCTAAGACCGACTGGTGGGGGAGCCCGCGGAGAGGAATGATGTTGAGAATGCTGTAGTCAGGCACTTGAGAGGTGTCGAAGGCCTCTTCTCCGCGTAACTCCCACCGATGGGGTCCATTGACCATCTCCTCATATTCATCAGCGTCGACCACGTTGTAATTGAGGACGCTGACGGTTATGTCACGTCGTGGTCGCGAATCAGCACGTCGAGGCTGTGCTGGTGAGGATGTCGCTGGTCGTCCAGAAGTTGAGGCTCCTTGGGACTGTTGACGACCGAGCTGAGCCTTCCCTTCCTTTGCAAAATCTGGGAACAGGTTCCTTGGCTCCATCCTCTGGATTGTGGAGTGCTGGACAACTGGTGGCTCCTCGTCTTCAGAATCATCAGAGATAACAATGGGAGCCTTCCCAGTAGTCCTTGCACCAGTCTCCACATCCATCTCTTCTTCCTTCTCTTCCTCCTTCTCCTCCTTCTCCTCCGCCAGTTTTTCCGGGGTGGTCGCCCGCTCATCAACTCCTCCGCTGGCAACCCCTTGCACTGCCAGCGGGCCTTCTTCGGCAACTCCGCCTCCGCTGGCATCCCCTTGCGCAGCCAGCGGGCTCCCAGCCTCTTCCTCATCCGGCTGGTAGTGCTCGACTATGGACATGATGTCCTCGTCGACTCCCATCACCAGCAGGCGCTGATATGTATCTTCTGGTAAAAGCTCGCCTGGTGGTGGGGAAGCTGGTGGGCTGGCACTTGGACTTTCATCAGCCTTTCCTTTGCCCTTGCTTGCCAGCCTCAGCTGTTCAGCCAGCTCCTCCTGGCGCCTGGCTTCATGCTCAGCCTGCACCTTGGCATAGGCTTCATCGCGGGCTGCCAGCTCAGCCTCTAATTTTCGCTGGGCTGCCAAGGCCTTCAGCCTTGCCTTGGCTTGCTTCCTCCTGACAATGGAGGCACTTCTCTCCTTCTTAGCCTGCTCCATCACCAGCTGAGCTCTGGTTTGGACCCTCTTCCTCTTTCGGGTCATAATCTCCAGCTGCTCCTCCTGGGTCTGTCCCAATATGTTCCTTGGAGCGGGACCAAGAACCAGTGCCTGATGTGGCTGCTGATGCTGAGAAGTCTTGGGCTTCTTGCGGGAGGTCTTCTTGGTGACTGGCACCTGCTGAACTGGCTGAGGGCGACTGCCAGAAGCATCCACTTCCGCCTCCTCCATTTGAGTAAAAAGAGACTCAGTCTCCATCTTTCTTTTCAGCTCGGCCCTTGCCTCCTCCGTCAGCGGCTGTGCCATGACTGGCACCTGTTCCCCCTTATCCTCCTCTTCTTCCTCCGAGACGACCTCAGCTGGATCCACTGCTGACTTTCCCCTCAGCCTCCGCGGCTTGTGGTAGTCAGGGCGAGGCAGCTTGGCCTGCTCCTTGGTGGGCGGAATGAAGTCCGAACTCACCAGTTGTTCCCCCTGGTCCACTCCATCTCCAATCTCCATCTCCAGGATATGGCTGATCCGCAGCCCAAAGGATACGGAGTGAGCGAACGTCCCATCAATTGGAATGTTGGCGTTCCTGGCTACATTCTCCAGCAACCGGCCAAAGAAGAACTCGGCCCAGTTGCCCTCAATCCCATCCACCAGCGCGCACATCACCGAAAACTTGCGCAGGCTCAGCTCGGCGTAGGATCCGACTTCGCACTGCAACATCCTGACAACGATGTCGCACACCATCTGCCACCAGTCATCCATCTCCGACTTCCTCATACCAGTCCGGAAGACGGTGACTTCGTCCCTCTTCCATTGTGTCCACCTCCTTCGGAATTCCACCGTATCATCCTGATGATACGTGGCGACTTCCTCTCCTTCATTCCTCAGGCCGAAGAGATTGGCGAGGTATTCGGCGGTAACGGTGATCAGGTGGCCGAACACCGATGTAGTGAACGACCTCCTGTCGTCAGCAACCACGGCCCGAGCGTAAAACTCGGCTACCATGTGCGGATGGAAGGTTTCGGGCCTTGCCGTCAAATACTGACGAAGGCCTTCCCGGTCGATCATCTCGATCAACTCCTCCCCATAAATCTTGCGCGCCAGTTTCTCGTTCAGAATCTTTTCTTTCTGAACTTGCGCTGCCCTCATTTGTGCGTTCGAGAGCTGAGCCCTGGTTGCCGGCTTGTTCAGCTGAACCAGTCGAGCGAACGGAAGAGTATAATCTATATCTTCAATCTTCACAATGCCGGTGTACGTCGGCATGTGCTGCTCGGCAACTGGAAGTCTGGGCTCACCAGACGATGAAGATGTGGAAGGTGGGTTGTCTTCCGGGGGATTATCAGTTGGGGGGCGTGAAGATGAAGCCATAATCTCAGGAAACTTAAGAATTTTGAGAGAGAATGAGATAGATTAGGGCTGGAAAAAACTTGAAAGAACGTAAAGGTTTTTCCGATGAAGAGTCTCGAGTATTTATACTCAAGTCCATGCAAGATCAGACGACCAGGATCAACGCTCAGCAAGCGGGAATCGACGGTCATCAGCAGGCCCGTTTCCCTGTGCGACGTGCGCGGTAGTGCTGATGTGGGGCGCGCCGTGTAGCTGACGTGGCGCTCAGCGATTTGTGGAAACCAAAAGTCGGACTGCGCAGCCACTGTGCACATTAAATGTGGCATTAAATGCCGCATTAAATTCTGAGATCCGCATACGCTATCGGATTCGAACGATCCCGCCATTTCTGCGACAGCTGGCTTGGCTGGGCATCACCAGCATATGCCAGTCGCATACTTCCCCCTAACTGGTTGGCCTCTTCATCAGTTGGCAACTGATACCACATGCTTATAATACATTCTGCTGACAAACTCATCAGTTAGCAACTGATACCACTTATTGAAGAGCCATTTCCCCACTTGATGATAATTTCTTCAGTTAGCAGCTGATACCACCTTGTAGATATACATAATCAGTTAGCAACTGAGACCACTTGAGAAATCAACTACTTGCTGGTAGCACGTCCTGCTGGCAAACTCATCGGTTAGCAACTGATACCACTTGATGATCAGACTAGCGACCTTAACCAAATTGAGAGCTTGGACTCAATTTTCGCCAGTCGTGGGAATGACCACCAGTTATCTGCTGGCAACTGGAAGTGGATCCATTTCTTCAACACTGCTAGAAGGTGGCAGCTGGGACCCAATTTCGCTTCAGCAGAAAATAAAAGCTGACAATTGAGGAATAAGTTCTGCCAGTAGATACCACCTGTGGTTGAAAGACACCACTTGTTGAGAAACAACATACGAGGAAAGTGAAACGACTAAGAGCTTGGACTCAGTCGTAATCAGCATCCACCAGAAGATCAAGAACAGAATGAGAGCTTGGACTCATTCTTCCTCATCATTAAGGCTCGCATCAATCTCCATAAGACCGAGTTTGATGCACAACTCCTTGAATCTTGCTTCTGGCAGGGGCTTTGTGAAGATGTCAGCCAGTTGATCTTCAGTACGAATGTAGTCCACGCTGACATCCTTCTTCTCGACATGATCACGAATGAAGTGATGTCGAATGTCTATGTGCTTGGTCCTGGAGTGATGAACCGGATTCTTCGTGATGCACATAGCACTGTTGTTGTCGCAATAAATAGGAACACAGCCAGTGTCCACTTCATAATCAGCCAGTTGTTGCTTGAGCCAAATAATTTGAGCACAGCAACTGGCAGCGGCAACATACTCAGCCTCAGTGGTAGAAGTAGCTACAGAGTGCTGCTTCTTGCTGAACCAGCTAATCAGCTTGTGTCCGAGAAACTGACACGTACCACTGGTACTCTTGCGGTCAATACGGCATCCAGCGAAATCTGAGTCTGAATATCCGATAAGCGTAAGCTCATCATTCCTGGGATACCATATTCCAAGAGATTCTGTCCCCTTCAGATATTTCACAATCCGTTTAGCAGCTTCCATGTGTGACTTCTTAGGATTAGCTTGAAATCTGGCACACACTCCGACTGAATACGAAATGTCGGGTCTGCTGGCAGTGAGATAGAGGAGTGATCCAATAATTCCTCGGTAAACAGTAGGATCAACTGATTCCCCTTGCTCATCAAGAAATATCTGGCAGCTGGTACTCATCGGGATCCTTAGAGACTTAGTCTTCTCTGGGCAATATTTCTGAATTAGATCCTTGGTATACTTCCGCTGGCTGATAAATATACCATCAGCTGACTGCTGGACCTGGAGTCCTAGGAAGTATGTTAACTTGCCCATCATACTCATCTGGAATGAGGTCTGCATCAGTTGAGAAAACTTCTCACAAAGAGTTATATTCTTCGACCCGAAAATAATGTCATCGACATAGATCTGCACCATCAGCATGTCAGCTCCATCGTTGAGAAGAAAGAGAGTCCGATCGATCTTCCCTTTTCGAAATCCATTTCTGGTGAGGAACTGAGATAGTGTATCATACCAAGCCCTGGGCGCCTGTTTCAATCCATACAAGGCCTTCCTTAGCTTGTACACTTTGGTGCCAATTTCAAATCCAGGAGGTTGCTCTACATATACCTCCTCCTTTAGCTCGCCATTCAAGAATGCGCTCTTCACGTCCATCTGGAACACCGTGAAGCCGTGATACGCTGCATAGGCCAAAAACAGCCGTATCGCCTCCATTCTTGCAACTGGTGCAAAGGTCTCATCAAAATCGATGCCTTCACACTGTCTATAGCCCTTGGCGACTAAACGAGCCTTGTTCCGGACCACAATGCCATCTTCATCTCGCTTGTTCTTGAAAACCCACTTGGTGCCGATCACTGACTGGTGTGATGGTCTCTCTACCAAGTCCCAAAC
>JAPKLW010009106.1:0-12528 GCA_026898455.1 Plectranthus barbatus | reverse complement strand
AAGAATTGTGGATCGAGAGATTTACCGTAACTCCGTAGTATCTGTACCGATCTTTTGCGTTTGAATTCCAAGATCCAATTCAACCACGCAATTCGATTTGTCTGTGGAAACAGAAATTAGCAATCTAATTTCAAAACAAATTCGAAATAAAGAAATAGAGAAAGAAGAAGTTCTGTTCTCCAGATCAGGTCTTCAGATCTGTGTCCCGGTGCTGTTCAGATCTACTACTGGTGAGGACTCCGTAGATCTGTGGCTTGAGCAGGACCAGAATCGAAATTCTCCTCCCTTTGAACCAAAAACGGCGCCCACTCTGCTCTCTCTCTAGGGTTTGTGTTTCAACTGTATTATGAAGTGACTTAGGTTTCAGAGAGAGCTGTCTATTTATAGACCTAGGGTTTTATCCAGAATGGGCTCTTTGGGCTCAATTCAGCATATTTATTGGGCCAGACCTGGGACCTAATGCAAATAATAAAGTGGGCCTATAAATTAATTAATTCCCATGTCCACAACCCAGGACACAATTAATTAATTAATATTAATTCGATTTCACCACAGAATTAATACTGACCTACCCCTTTATTACCACGTTATGAGAACGGGTTGCATTAATTGAGAATCCCCATATTTAAGGTTACCGGACATCCATTAATTAATCGGAGCCTCTGACAAGCTCTAACTACAATTAATTAATATCTTATAATTCCTGAGTAGTACCACTCAAACCTTATCACTCGTGCCTTAACTTAATCAGCCTGCAAGACTTTGGCACGATGAATTTTATTGAGCTCCTCAGGGAATGTCCCCATCCTATTACTCGAATATGATTACCTAAGTTCAGTCTCAGGCGGTACTACACGAGCTGCTGTTATCCAAGATGCGGATATACGAGCACGTTAATCAGGCTCTCCACCATGGCAAGTCAAAGAAACAGTCAACCCGTGCAAAACCCTGAACCTTCGTTAGGGTTTGGACTCAATCAATATAACGAGATCTTTTATTCGCTGATGTCAGACAGACGAATATATCTCACTGCGGTCCATCAATACGCCACCTCTGCGTACCAGCATGACAAGTAACCAAGACAGACTACTTATTCCGACAATGCTGCAACCATCCGGACAGACGTATCCTCATACGCTGTCTCGGCTGTGATTATGTTTATGTCTCACTAGGTCAAGTGATCATACTGTCTTCTGCGATCTACAACACGCCGTATGATCGTCCCTATCGGTGAGACAAGAGGATACCATTGCTCATACATGTATGATTGTCAACATATAGGAGAAATAAACCGTTGTATACTCATTGTAATAAATGCTTTCAGGATACAAAACCCATCAATCTCCCACTTATACTCAAAGCATAACTAAGCTATTACAGAGTATACAGTCCGTCTATCTAGTCTGCTGTCTCTTTAACCACTATCAGTGGTCGGCATCCACCTCAGACCTAGCTCACGAATATGTCTTTCGTAAACTTTCTGCGGCAAGCTCTTTGTAAACGGATCAGCAAGATTGTCAGCAGTGTCAATCTTCTTAATCAGCACATTGCCCCTCCATACGATTTCTCGTATGATATGGTACTTTCTCTCTATGTGTTTGCTTGCCCTGTGAGACCGCGTTCCTTTGAGTATGCCACTGCACCAGAGTTATCACAATAAATTGTGATGCTCCTCGGCAAACTCGGGATCACGCCCAACTCTAAAAGGTAGTTCCTGAGCCATACCCCCTCTTTCGAGGCGTCGGAGGCGGCGACATATTCTGCCTCCATGGTGGAGTCAGCAATGCATTTCTACGTTGAGCTCCTCCAAGATACAGCTCCACCTCCCAGGGTAAACACATATCCTGAGGTCGATTTCTTCTCATCCTGGTCCCCTTGGGAATCCGAGTCTATATAACCCACAGGGCATAAATCCTCACTTTGATAAACTAGGCAGAAATTCCTGGTTCTTTTCAAGTACTTGAGGATGTTCTTTACAGCAGTCCAGTGCGCCTGTCCAGGGTTAGACTGATATCTTGCTACCATGCCAACGGCATAACAAATATCTGGCCTGGCACACAGCATTGCATACATGAGGCTCCCCACCGCTGAAGCGTATGGTACAAGACTCATCTCATCTTTCTCCCGCGTTGTCTGAGGACACTGCCCACGAGAAAGATGAACGCCATGTCTGAAAGGTAGCAAGCCTTTCTTGGCGAGTTGCATGCTGAACCGGGCTATCACAATATCCACATAGGATGCCTGGGATAAGCTCAACATTCATCTCTTACGATCACATAAGACCTTAATCCCAAGAATGTAGCCAGCTTCTTCCAGATCCTTCATTTGGAACTGTTCGGATAACAAAGCCTTGATTTCCGACATCACTCCCCCATTGTTTTCAAATAAGAGTATGTCATCAACGTAAAGTGCAAGGAAAACCACGCTCCCACTGACACAAAGTCGGTAAACACAACATTCATTTTTCAACTGTGCAAATCCATAGGTTTTAATCACATCGTTGAAACGTAAGTTCCATGACCTTGAAGCTTGTTTAAGTCCATATAAGGACTTCCTAAGCTTCAAGACAAGATGTACGTCGCCCTTGCGTATGTAACCCTCGGGTTGCTGCATATAGATGTCCCTATCATCTTCAAGGTAACCGTTTAGAAAAGTGGTTTTGACATCCATCTGCCAGATCTCGAGGTCCATATGCGAAACTATGGCAAGGTGTATCCGGATTGATTTGAGCATGGCTACGGGTGAAAAGGTTTCGTCATAGTCAATGCCCTCTTTCTGACTATAACCCTTTGCCACCAGCCTGGCTTTAAAAGGCGTGATCTTTCCATCCACCCATTTCTTTCTCTTGTATACCCATTTGCACCCTATGGCCCTAAAGCCATCCGACAAATCAGTTTTTTGGTAAACATCCATAGCAGTTATGGATTCAATTTCAGAATCCATGGCGACACGCCATTTGGCAACATCCTTGTCCTCCACTGCCTCTTCGTAAGTCAGTGGGGCAGAGTCCTCATGTTTGTCTTCCGGGATCAAGTCCGATGACTCACCCACGAACATGTACCTTTCCAGCTGGAAAATAACTCTCCCACTACGATGAGGCATCGGTGCCGTGTCGGTAGTAAGTGCAGTAACTTGTGGTCCTGCACCTTGCACTGAAGAACGTGTCTGTGGTGCTGAACCTCTCATAGGTGCACCCACATCTACACGTTCCCCTTCCATTGGAATTGCATTCTCGTTCTCAATTTCTTGAAGAACGATATCACTCCTTGACCTGTGATTACTCACTCACTGGTGTTGCGTTCCCCATTGAGATAGTAACCTCGTCATTCTTCAGCACCCTGTAGGGTTTTTACGTGAACCGAATCACCAAAACCAAACTGAACCGGATCGATCGATGGATATTGCTCATAATTAATTTCTCAAAACCCTAGCATGTTCCTATGAATTTAATACATAATATTGTGGATCAGAATATTTACCGTTATTCCGTAGTCTTTGAACCGATCTTTTGCGTTTGAATTCCAAACTTCAATTCAACCACGCAATCCGATTTTATATGCGGAATCAGAAATTAGAACCCTAATTTCTAAATAAAATCGAAAACAAGAAAGAACAAGAGGAAGAATTCTGTTCTCCAGATTAGATCTTCAGATCTGTATCCCGGTGTTGTTCAGATCTACTACTGGTGAGGACTCCGTAGATCTGTGGCTTGAGCAGGACCAGAATTCGAAAATTCTCCTCCTATTCTCCTCAAAATCGGCGCCTCCCTCTCTCTCTAGGTTTAGTGTGTTTCAACTGTGTTTTTAACTTATGAGAGAGAGCTGTCTATTTATAGACCTAGGGTTAGAAACCCTAATGGGCCATTTTGGGCTCAATTCAGTACACTTGTTGGGCCAGACCTGGGACCTAATGCAAATAATAAAGTGGGCCTATAAATTAATTAATTCCCATGTCCACAACCCAGGACACAATTAATTAATTAATATTAATTCTTTTTCACCACAGAATTAATATTGACCTACCCCTTTATTACCACGTTATGAGAACGGGCTGCATTAATTTAGAATCCCCATATTTAAGGTTACCGGACATCCATTAATTAATCGGAGCCTCTGACAAGCTCTAACTACAATTAATTAATATCTTATAATTCCTGAGTAGTACCACTCAAACCTTATCACTCGTGCCTGAACTTAATCAGCCTGCAGGACTTTGGCACGATGAATGTTATTGAGCTCCTCAGGGAATGTCCCCATCTTATTACTCGGATATGGTTACCTAAGTTCAGTCTCAGGCGGTACTACACGAACTGCTGTTACCCAAGATGCGGATATACGAGCGCGCTGTGTTGGCTCTCCACCATGGCAAGTCAAAGCAACAGTCAACCCGTGCAAACCCCTGAACCTTCGTTAGGGTTTTGACTCAATCAATATAACGAGATCTTTTATTCGCTGATATCAGACAGACGAATATATCTCACTGCGGTCCATCAATACGCCACCTCTGCGTACCAGCATGTCAAGTAACCAAGACAGACTACTTATTCCGACAATGCTGCAGCCATCCGGACAGACGTATCCTCATACGCTATCTCGGCTGTGATTAGGTTTATGTCTCACTAGGTCAAGTGATCATACTGTCTTCTGCGATCTACAACACGCCGTATGATCGTCCCTATCGGTGAGACAAGAGGATACCATTGTTCATACATGTACGATTGTTAACAGATAGGAGAAATAAACTGTTGTATACACATTGTAATAAATGCTTTCAGTATACAAAACCCATCACACCCTCCTCGGTGTGAACCCCTGCAAAATGTAACAAACATGATCAGTAGCTCTAGTATCCACTACCCACGAATGAGTAGAAACCGATGCTAAACATGTTTTCGTTACAAATGCAAATGATGTACCTTGTTCTTTAGCATTCGGACAATCCACCTTTCCGCATCCAGCACACCTCTTCTTCTTTGGAGTGACTTTAACCCTCTTCACCTTCCTTGACTTGCTTTTACTGACTGCTTTCCTGAGCTTGCTTTCAGCACCGTCATCTCCAACCTTAGAGGTTGTCGAACCAGTACTAGAAGTAGTCAGAACAGGCATCCGTGTTCGCATGGAAGATTGCTCCACCACAAGGTCCTCAAGTAGCTCATGCAGAGCATACTCTCCCCTTGTAGCAGCAACTATCTTAAAGTCATAAAAGGAGTTCGGAAGAGAGTTCAGGATGATATCAATCTCGCCTTGCGCACTGATATTACCACCCCGAAAAGTGAACTGTCTCATGAGATCAATCATAGTCATCATGTGCTCTGTCACCGAACTATCTTCAACCATCTTCTTGCACACAAGATCATGTACTAGTTTATAGTTAATAGTTCGCTCCACGTTGCCATAGGCTGTCGAGAGTTCCTTCCAGATCTCTCCAGCCCTTTCGAGGTACTCATAATTGTGCCTCAATTCTCTAGACAGGGAACCCGTGATGAGCCAGAAGGCGAACTCATCAGCATCCTCCCATCTTTCATAAAATCCAAGCTCAAGTTTGCAGACCTTATGACGAATACGCAACAATGGATCCATGAAAAGAACGTATACTTGGTTTTTCAGATAAAGGATGTGTTTGATGCAAAAACTCCATTCAGAGAAGTTTGGACCAGTTAGAGGATTGAGAGCAAGTAAATGATCGAAAGTAGACATAGACATATCTGAAACAATAAAGAATCTTAAATAAGAACATACATGTAGAACTTCGAAAACAAATGCATTAAAAACCTTTTAATAAATCAAATACAAATGTTTTCCACTAATTGCCCAAGAGTTCCCATCGCAAGCTTTACTCGTAGACGTTTACGATGTCACCCTCAACCAGAACTGCGGGTTTTAAGCCCCAATCCATTTAATTTCACTACCATGCCAGGAAGCTTTTGACACTAGAAATTAATAATTAGTGAAAACCTTAGAACAAGCCATCTCTCAAGAACAGGGATGCAATTCTTGCATTATATTCTAAGATGCTTCTAAGCCATTACCACAAATTTAATTCCATCCAAAAGAGACAGTTTAGCATGGCACGTAACCATACCGCACATCCCTTGAAGCTTTTGTTATCTATAATTTAAATCAATCCTAGAATACTTGTGAAAGAGATCTACGCAAGCTACACTCGTAGAAGTTTACGCAAAACCCTCCCACTATTCACATGATTTAAATTGTTTGTCTAGAAATCCCAACAACCGTACCCACGCACCTCTAGGAACTAGCAAGCTACAGTCGTAGACGTTTACTAGAACGAGAGATACACTTACAGCCTAAGACCGCTTTGTGGAGGTCTATTGATTTTAATTAAAAAATCTGCTTAGTATTTTTCTTTTAAAAGGTTTCTTATATGCGCACATATAATTTCTTTGTTATTATATTTTCCAAATTTTTGCATGTAATTAAACAAGCCCAAAAATTCCCAAAATATAATCCAACAAAAGAAATTAATCACATAAGCATGCTTGGAAAGCTGTAAATAATAAAAGCGATAAAACATGCTTTTCCTATTATCTACACATGTTAAATTGCGCACATAAATAAATCACATATCATACGAGGACAATTAAGGCAAACAAAAATTCCTCGTGGCCCCACAAAATAGGAAAAACAAATCCTATCTATTACAATTTGAAATTTGAATCTATTTGGATAGATACAAATCTTCTCAAATCTTCTAGGGCCTCCAAATCTTTATCCATCAAATCTTTTGGGGTTTAGGCCCTTGTGATCTGATGATTTGCCCTAACCCTAATGCAAACCCTAGGGCTTACACAGGATTGACAAACCACCAAAACACGAGCAACCAAAATGGGACAGCAGTCGCCGACGATGACACCACCGCCGCACGCATCGCACGATTGCGGCCCTCGGCCGCCGTCCGCCGCGCGCAGGCCGCACGCACCGTGCTCCTGCCACCGCGCGCCCGCCGGCCCTGCGTCGGCTTCGTCTTCGTTCTTCGTCCTCGACCCGTCCAATTACAAATTTGAAAATAAAAATTACAGAATAATCTATTCTATTACAATTTTAAAATCTACACTAATCACAGATTTTCTCGTGATTTTAAAAAATTAATTCAGCCCTACACGGATAAAACACAGCGGCCTGAATTACACGGGTTGTCACGAGGAACAAAAACCATCCACAATACAAAATAAATTCATACATACATATCGAATTTAATTATGCACAAAAGAGCCATAAATCAAAAACCTGGTTCTTAAACCAATTGAAGGGTTTTCCCGTGAACCGAATCACCAAAACCAGTTGAACCGGATCAATTTATGGATATTGTGCACAATTAAATTTACAATAAAACCTAGAATGCTCCTATGAAAATAATATTCAGAATTGTGGATTGAGGGATTACCGTTATTCCGTCGAGTCTGATCCAATCTTTTGTGTTTGAATTTCCAACTTTAATTCAACCACGCAATACGATTTTATCTGCGAAAACAGAAATTAGAAATCTATTTTCTCGATAAAAATCGAAAATAAAGAAAGAGAAGAAAACGAATTCTGTTCTCCAGAACAGGTCTTCAGATCTGTATCCCAATGCTGTTCAAATCCACTACTGGTGAGGACTCCATAGATCTGTAGTTGTGCAAGGCCAGAATCAAAATTCTCCTCCTCTGCACACAAAGCTGTCACCCCTCTCTCTCTCTGCCCTAGGATTTTGACTGATTTGAATAATCACAAAAGTTGGCTAGGGTTTCCAGAGAGAGTGGTCTATTTATAGACCCAGGGTTTTATCCCTAATGGGCTACTGGGCTCAATTCAGCATATTTATTTGGGCCAGACCTGAGACCTAATGCAAATAATAAAATGGGCCTATAAATTAATTAATTCCCATGTCCACAACCCAGGACATAATTAATTAATTAATATTAATTCTTTTTCACCACAGAATTAATACTGACCTACCCCTTTATTACCACGTTATGAGAACGGGCTGCATTAATTTAGAATCCCCATATTTAAGGTTGCCGAACATTCATTAATTAATCGGAGCCTCTGACAAGCTCTAACTACAATTAATTAATATCTTATTATTCTTGAGTAGTACCACTCAATCCTTATCACTCGTGCCTGAACTTAATCAGCCTGCAGGACTTTGGCACGATGAATGTCATTGAGCTCCTCAGGGAATGTCCCCATCCTATTACTCGGATATGGTTACCTAAACCCAGTCTCAGGCGGTACTACACGAATTGCTTTTACCCAAGATGCGGATATAAGAGCATGTTACTTAGGCTCTCCAGAAGCGAATGGACAAGAGGAGTCGACCAATAAGACAGTAATGAATACTATGAAAAAGCGGTTGCACACACACAAAACCGGGTGGGTTGACGAACTCCCGACAGTACTTTGGGCATATCAAACCGCTACGGGGAGAACTCCCTTCGCACTGGCGTATGGAGAAGAAGCAGTAATCCCAGCCGAAATAAGGCAAAAATTTACACGTCGAGCTATGTGACGAAGACACCAATGATGAGAAATGTAGGGTTTTTCCATGAATCGAATCACCAAAACCAAGCTGAACCGGATCGATCTATGGATATTGCCCATAATTAATTTCTCAAAACCCTAGCATGCTCCTATGAATTTAATACGAAGAATTGTGGATCGAGAGATTTACCGTAACTCCGTAGTATCTGTACCGATCTTTTGCGTTTGAATTCCAAGATCCAATTCAACCACGCAATTCGATTTGTCTGTGGAAACAGAAATTAGCAATCTAATTTCAAAACAAATTCGAAATAAAGAAATAGAGAAAGAAGAAGTTCTGTTCTCCAGATCAGGTCTTCAGATCTGTGTCCCGGTGCTGTTCAGATCTACTACTGGTGAGGACTCCGTAGATCTGTGGCTTGAGCAGGACCAGAATCGAAATTCTCCTCCCTTTGAACCAAAAACGGCGCCCACTCTGCTCTCTCTCTAGGGTTTGTGTTTCAACTGTATTATGAAGTGACTTAGGTTTCAGAGAGAGCTGTCTATTTATAGACCTAGGGTTTTATCCAGAATGGGCTCTTTGGGCTCAATTCAGCATATTTATTGGGCCAGACCTGGGACCTAATGCAAATAATAAAGTGGGCCTATAAATTAATTAATTCCCATGTCCACAACCCAGGACACAATTAATTAATTAATATTAATTCGATTTCACCACAGAATTAATACTGACCTACCCCTTTATTACCACGTTATGAGAACGGGTTGCATTAATTGAGAATCCCCATATTTAAGGTTACCGGACATCCATTAATTAATCGGAGCCTCTGACAAGCTCTAACTACAATTAATTAATATCTTATAATTCCTGAGTAGTACCACTCAAACCTTATCACTCGTGCCTTAACTTAATCAGCCTGCAAGACTTTGGCACGATGAATTTTATTGAGCTCCTCAGGGAATGTCCCCATCCTATTACTCGAATATGATTACCTAAGTTCAGTCTCAGGCGGTACTACACGAGCTGCTGTTATCCAAGATGCGGATATACGAGCACGTTAATCAGGCTCTCCACCATGGCAAGTCAAAGAAACAGTCAACCCGTGCAAAACCCTGAACCTTCGTTAGGGTTTGGACTCAATCAATATAACGAGATCTTTTATTCGCTGATGTCAGACAGACGAATATATCTCACTGCGGTCCATCAATACGCCACCTCTGCGTACCAGCATGACAAGTAACCAAGACAGACTACTTATTCCGACAATGCTGCAACCATCCGGACAGACGTATCCTCATACGCTGTCTCGGCTGTGATTATGTTTATGTCTCACTAGGTCAAGTGATCATACTGTCTTCTGCGATCTACAACACGCCGTATGATCGTCCCTATCGGTGAGACAAGAGGATACCATTGCTCATACATGTATGATTGTCAACATATAGGAGAAATAAACCGTTGTATACTCATTGTAATAAATGCTTTCAGGATACAAAACCCATCAATCTCCCACTTATACTCAAAGCATAACTAAGCTATTACAGAGTATACAGTCCGTCTATCTAGTCTGCTGTCTCTTTAACCACTATCAGTGGTCGGCATCCACCTCAGACCTAGCTCACGAATATGTCTTTCGTAAACTTTCTGCGGCAAGCTCTTTGTAAACGGATCAGCAAGATTGTCAGCAGTGTCAATCTTCTTAATCAGCACATTGCCCCTCCATACGATTTCTCGTATGATATGGTACTTTCTCTCTATGTGTTTGCTTGCCCTGTGAGACCGCGTTCCTTTGAGTATGCCACTGCACCAGAGTTATCACAATAAATTGTGATGCTCCTCGGCAAACTCGGGATCACGCCCAACTCTAAAAGGTAGTTCCTGAGCCATACCCCCTCTTTCGAGGCGTCGGAGGCGGCGACATATTCTGCCTCCATGGTGGAGTCAGCAATGCATTTCTACGTTGAGCTCCTCCAAGATACAGCTCCACCTCCCAGGGTAAACACATATCCTGAGGTCGATTTCTTCTCATCCTGGTCCCCTTGGGAATCCGAGTCTATATAACCCACAGGGCATAAATCCTCACTTTGATAAACTAGGCAGAAATTCCTGGTTCTTTTCAAGTACTTGAGGATGTTCTTTACAGCAGTCCAGTGCGCCTGTCCAGGGTTAGACTGATATCTTGCTACCATGCCAACGGCATAACAAATATCTGGCCTGGCACACAGCATTGCATACATGAGGCTCCCCACCGCTGAAGCGTATGGTACAAGACTCATCTCATCTTTCTCCCGCGTTGTCTGAGGACACTGCCCACGAGAAAGATGAACGCCATGTCTGAAAGGTAGCAAGCCTTTCTTGGCGAGTTGCATGCTGAACCGGGCTATCACAATATCCACATAGGATGCCTGGGATAAGCTCAACATTCATCTCTTACGATCACATAAGACCTTAATCCCAAGAATGTAGCCAGCTTCTTCCAGATCCTTCATTTGGAACTGTTCGGATAACAAAGCCTTGATTTCCGACATCACTCCCCCATTGTTTTCAAATAAGAGTATGTCATCAACGTAAAGTGCAAGGAAAACCACGCTCCCACTGACACAAAGTCGGTAAACACAACATTCATTTTTCAACTGTGCAAATCCATAGGTTTTAATCACATCGTTGAAACGTAAGTTCCATGACCTTGAAGCTTGTTTAAGTCCATATAAGGACTTCCTAAGCTTCAAGACAAGATGTACGTCGCCCTTGCGTATGTAACCCTCGGGTTGCTGCATATAGATGTCCCTATCATCTTCAAGGTAACCGTTTAGAAAAGTGGTTTTGACATCCATCTGCCAGATCTCGAGGTCCATATGCGAAACTATGGCAAGGTGTATCCGGATTGATTTGAGCATGGCTACGGGTGAAAAGGTTTCGTCATAGTCAATGCCCTCTTTCTGACTATAACCCTTTGCCACCAGCCTGGCTTTAAAAGGCGTGATCTTTCCATCCACCCATTTCTTTCTCTTGTATACCCATTTGCACCCTATGGCCCTAAAGCCATCCGACAAATCAGTTTTTTGGTAAACATCCATAGCAGTTATGGATTCAATTTCAGAATCCATGGCGACACGCCATTTGGCAACATCCTTGTCCTCCACTGCCTCTTCGTAAGTCAGTGGGGCAGAGTCCTCATGTTTGTCTTCCGGGATCAAGTCCGATGACTCACCCACGAACATGTACCTTTCCAGCTGGAAAATAACTCTCCCACTACGATGAGGCATCGGTGCCGTGTCGGTAGTAAGTGCAGTAACTTGTGGTCCTGCACCTTGCACTGAAGAACGTGTCTGTGGTGCTGAACCTCTCATAGGTGCACCCACATCTACACGTTCCCCTTCCATTGGAATTGCATTCTCGTTCTCAATTTCTTGAAGAACGATATCACTCCTTGACCTGTGATTACTCACTCACTGGTGTTGCGTTCCCCATTGAGATAGTAACCTCGTCATTCTTCAGCACCCTGTAGGGTTTTTACGTGAACCGAATCACCAAAACCAAACTGAACCGGATCGATCGATGGATATTGCTCATAATTAATTTCTCAAAACCCTAGCATGTTCCTATGAATTTAATACATAATATTGTGGATCAGAATATTTACCGTTATTCCGTAGTCTTTGAACCGATCTTTTGCGTTTGAATTCCAAACTTCAATTCAACCACGCAATCCGATTTTATATGCGGAATCAGAAATTAGAACCCTAATTTCTAAATAAAATCGAAAACAAGAAAGAACAAGAGGAAGAATTCTGTTCTCCAGATTAGATCTTCAGATCTGTATCCCGGTGTTGTTCAGATCTACTACTGGTGAGGACTCCGTAGATCTGTGGCTTGAGCAGGACCAGAATTCGAAAATTCTCCTCCTATTCTCCTCAAAATCGGCGCCTCCCTCTCTCTCTAGGTTTAGTGTGTTTCAACTGTGTTTTTAACTTATGAGAGAGAGCTGTCTATTTATAGACCTAGGGTTAGAAACCCTAATGGGCCATTTTGGGCTCAATTCAG
>JAPKLW010009105.1:0-12528 GCA_026898455.1 Plectranthus barbatus | reverse complement strand
AGGATATTGGGGCAAAAATGTCGCGTTTTTCAATTTGCTGAGAATGAATCATGTTCGTCGATTTGATGAGATGGACGCGCGAGATCTATTCTTATTTCTTATAGTAACTCCTATTCTCACCTGATCACTACCCTATATATATATATATATATTTATTGATGCACATAAACTAACATAAAAGATAGCTAATTATAGGTTGTATATAAATACAATGTCAACTACATTATGAATAATCATTCTCGAGAAATTAGTTATTCTATTCGGGTAAAGCCCAAATGGATTTAATTATAGGCCCATTAAGGGAGTGTTTTATTCATGAATTTCGAAATCAAAAAGTGAAATGAATTCGAAAACTTTTGTTTGATTTATTGGTTTGGTTATGGAGGAATGGATTTGATTCCAAAATAATTGGGAATGGTGATTCCCAACATAAATGGTGAATATCATCTTTATTCCCAAATTTAATTAACTTTATGTTTGGAATTATTTTGTGATTCTCCCTTAGGATAAATTGTAAAAGGTTTTGTTGAATCAAAACCTTAGTAGCTTGGTCGATCATTGCTGAAGTCTAGCATAGTCTGGCAACTTGTATATAATGTCCTGTATAGGAAAAATATGGAGTTGTAATAGGTTAGGAAGTGCTTGAGAGGATTGCTGAAGGATTCAGCAAATGAAATAAAGAAAAACAAACCAAGCAA
This sequence comes from Plectranthus barbatus, assembly GCA_026898455.1. Taxonomy (NCBI): domain Eukaryota; kingdom Viridiplantae; phylum Streptophyta; class Magnoliopsida; order Lamiales; family Lamiaceae; genus Plectranthus; species Plectranthus barbatus. The sequence continues at coordinate 11,830 of JAPKLW010009105.1, read as the reverse complement.
CTTCGGGATGCTAGAAGTATTCTCAAGCAGATTATACCTGCTAGAGAAATCAACAGACAAGAATGACTGCTAGAGGTGTTAGCGGTCAAGTGCTAAGAAGAATGATTGCTAATGCATTAGCAATCATATACTAAGGAAGGGACTGCTAGTCGGAAGCAAAGAAGATAGCATTTGCTAGCATTCAAGCAGATTGCTTAGGAATAGCAATCAACAGTCAAGACCTAAATGCTGAAATACGCATATGCTGAAGGAGTCAGCAGATTGAAAAGCAGATTGCTAGAAGAACATCGCAATCAAAAGGACTAGCAGAGTACTCCTAGCATTTCATAGAATGCTAAGCAATGAGATACTCAGCAAATACTTGCTAAAGACACCCATTTTGACAAAAGGACAACCAAGGACGAAAGCCTTACCCGAAGTAGGTAAAAAGGCACTGTACACGCCAGAAAGGACGAAAAAGCAAGTAACTCTCTTCGACGAAGAAACCGTTGTGTCTAACCAGTCTGGAGATTCAAAGTTTGAATCTCCAGATATAAAAAACAAGTCCAAACAAAGAGAAGACTACTACTCGAACAACTGCTCATTCTACACAACAAACTCAACTGAAAATCGAGAGATTCCTTTGACAAAACGAACAAAGCAAAAAGAGAGTAGTCAGTTGAGAGCCCCACATTTAAGAAGAATCTTAAAAGCTCTCAACAGCAAGTGTCACTACATTGAATACCCGACACTGCATTCAATAGGTTCCTTGACTTTGCTCAAGAATCTTCAATCATTGGGATAACTTCCAATCATAGGAAGCATCCAACAGTCACATCTCTGAAAAGGGATTAACTTTCACAGGCACAAGCCGCAGAAACCAGACAAAGTTCGGAGAGAACTCTAAAATCTCCATTACAGCGAAGGACAAGTTTTACGAAGGTGCGCCCTTGACTTGGCCGGAGCTGCTGATTGGAAGAGTGGAGTAACGGATGATAGCTTTGTAGTGGCCGGCTCGAAAGTTCACCGCCTGCTACAAGTGTTCAGTGAATCCTTGTATTTCACATATCTTTTAGTGGAATTCTCAGCGATACGGCTGAGGAGTGGACGTAGATCTATTGGATCGAACCACTATAAATATTGTGTTCATATTGCTTACTATTTTATTGGGTTCTGTTCATCGATTTGAAACCTAGCAACCCAAGTTGCTAGAGTATACTTGTAAGAAAACCCTAAGTAAGGTTCCGAGCTTAAACATTTAACAAGAACATAAGTGCAAGATAATCGTTAATATTCCGCTACATTCGTGTGTGAGTTGTTTGCTATTTCACCACGATGACTCTAATTTGGGACCAACAAGTGGTACCAGAGCCAGGTTGAACGACCGACTGCTTCTGAGTCGCTTTAAGACCATATCTGTGTTTTTTCTTGCAATGGTATCAGGAACTCCCAAGCTTATCGAGATGAATCATACTTTGCCAAAGTATACCAAGGAGAAGTTCAAGTCATGGAAGAAGCTTGCCACTATTCAACTTCAAAGCATACATCCAGAGATGGCGGATGTTTTTACTAAAGTTCCAATTAAAATTATGAAAGCTAACACTTTTGTAGGACAGGTTGCTGATGGACAATCGAGACCACCTCAGATGGTCGAGAAGCCGTTTGATGAATATACGGTGGAGGATAATAAAAGAGCTCAGTTGGAGCACTTAGCAAAGAAGCTGATCCTTGACTCTTTTTCGCCGTTAATGGTAGACAAAGCATTAGACTTTGATACGGCAAAAGAAATGTGGGATTATGTCTGCGAATCTTCCCAGGAGACCGACCAGATGAAACACAACAAGCTCCAGGTAGCCGTTGATAAGTATGAATCTTTCTCTATGCATGCAGTAGAAACTATCCAAGCTATGGAAGAAAGATTCAACACCATTGTCGGAGAGCTCCAGAATCTGGTCAAGACATATGATAATGGAGAGATGAATAACAAGATCATCTCAAAGCTCTTTCCACGGGAGGACTGGTTCGTGAAGATGACGAGCCTGAGCGAGAAAGACCTTAGCCAAATGTCCATATCCAAGGTATTCGCTCAACTTAAAACTCACGAGTTCATTATACAGCAATCGAAGAAGAACGATGCTGCTGTGGCTTAAGCTTCATCAGCACCCACTGTGAACTCTGAGGACTTAGCATATTTTGCTAAGAAAGATACAAGCAAGTGGAAGACGAAGAAGCCCTTCCGTCCTCAAGAGAGATCTATTCATGCTTCTCCAGCAAAGGAGGTAGTTCCACCCTTCAGCTCGCAGTCTGAAGATCTGAAGATCAGTGAGCTAGAAGAGCAAATGCGAAAGCTTTAGAAGCTGATGCTGGAAGCTAAAGCTGAGAAAGAAGCAAAGGAAGCCAAGCTTACTTCATCATCCTCTCGTTCCTTAGAGAGAAAGGCAAGGACATGCTTTGAATGTCATTCTCCAGATCATCTTAAGCATGAATGTCCAAGGGTAAGTCAGGAAGAAAGAGAGCGCCTCAAACAAAGGTTTGAAAGAAGAGCTATCCAAGCGGTCACCAGAGCGTTGCTGACCAGGACCGAAGTGCTAGATATTCCTGATAATGAAGAGGAGTATTACTCCTCGAAGGAAGATGATGAGGAAGCTATGCTGGTCTTGATGGCGAATATTGTTGATGATCAGATTGCTGATGCTGAATCGACTCTAGCAGTCGACGTGCATGAGGTACAATCTACTAGCATTTCTAGCTTAGCAATCATGCATGAATCGGAGGAATCTTTTCTAGATTCTGAGGATGATTATCTCACGAAGCTTTCTATTGAATTTTCAAAGATGTATGAAATCAAGAATGCTATCGTTGGAGAAAATACCTCAGTCAAATTACAAGTTACATCTTTGACCAAGGAAGTCGAAAGACTAAGGTCCGAAAGTGAGGATTTTTTGAAACTTAAAGCTGATTTCTCCAACCTTTTTGAAAATTTTCAAAATCTTGAAAAGGAGAATCAATCTTTGAAGAGCAAACCTAGTAAGGAGTGCATTTGTGTTTACACATCAAGCAAGACAGTTCTCAATGCCATTGTTAGCCAGCAGAGACATCACTCTGATAAATCTGGGCTGTGACTTGAGTGTTAAAGCCGTAGGTGAATCCTCTAGGAAAGCTTTGAATGGTAATGCTAAATCTTCTAAGCAGAAACCGATCTCATTCGTTTCTGCTGGAAAATTAAACGCTACAGAGAAAGCTAAGGGCAAGGTAATGCTGAGACCTCAAGTATTCAGCAGAGATATTAGCGTCAACAACATAAATCTCCTGGAACTTAGCAGAGTATCCAGAGAGTGCCTGCTAAGCATGCATCTGCTGGACCTCAACAGAGGCCCCAGAGGTTGCCCGCTAAGCCATCCTCAGCAGTACCTAGGATGAGTGTTGAACATTATGTTCCCAATGCTAGGAAATCACATCCTACCTTCTATAAAGGCATGCATGTTCAATACCATGCTGTAAGACCGTCGTACCACATAGGAGGAACACCTATGTGAAGCCTGAGTCCAAATTTGTTTCTTCTCAATGGACTAGAAATGCTAAGCACACAACTCCACCTAGATCTAATTATGCAAAGCATGCGTATCCAAAGGTTGAGAAGGTTGTGAAGAGTGATATCAAGAAGAAAATCTTGAAGATCACCAAGATGTGGGTTCCAAAAGGAACTATGACCCATGTTAATCCTGCAGGATCCGATGCTAAGCGGGTACCTAAACAAAATGCTTGATTTTTGCAGGATCAGGATCCAAGAGCCAATGTATCAAGTATGTCAAATGAGTGGATCCTTGATAGTGGCTGTTCCGCACACATGACGGGGGATGAAGAGCTGTTCTCAGATATTCAAAGTGTTTATGGCCCCACAGTCATGTTTGGTGACAACAGCAAAGGCAGAGTGATTGGGAGATGATGCATAGAGCGAAATGGACTAAGGATTATAAATGTTGCGCTCGTCTCCAATCTCAAACACAACCTGCTAAGCATAAGCCAGCTATGCAAAAATGGGTACACCTTATCTCCATTCTAAAAGTTTATGAGCTTCAATTTCTTGTTGTAGAACCTCTCCACCTGGCGTCGTCGCTGAGAGGTTTTGACAGCCGTGTCGTTCCTTACTTCATCTATGAGTTCGAGGTTTGCTCTAAGTTGGTCCGAGTTATTTTACTCGTCTGCATGTTCCACTCTTGGGCTGCGGGCGATAATCTCGACCGGTGCTACGGCCTCAATTCTGTATGCCAATGAGAAAGGCATTGCGCCGGCAGCTGTCTTTGGGGTGGTTCGATAGGACCAAAGTATAGCTGGGAGTTCTTCCACCCACCTTGAACCGTGTGGGTTTAATTTCTTTTTTAGGGCTGCAACCACGGTCTTATTTGTTGATTCTGCCAACCCATTTGATTTGGGGTATGATAAGCTCATATTTATACTCACTTATCCATATTTTTCTCTATTGTTTCAAGTGTTTTACATTATGTTTTTACTTATTTCTGTGCATGAGTCTACTTTAGAGGGTGTTATGCCTTTGATGGGTGAATTTTACAGGTTTTAGGCCAAATTCAATGGAAACCCGTACCGAAAGCAGATGATGTTCAAAAGAACAGTCACGAATTCTTCCACACGTGGAATCCGAGCTAATGGAGCATGTAAAGAGAAAAATCTTCGAATTAGCTTTCCAACGCAACTGGAATCGGGTCAATCGGAGTTCGGGAGCAAAAGTTATGGCCAAAACCGTGAGACTGCGCAGACAGATGTTTCTGTGTCGAGAGACAGGATTTGTGTTGACCGAAACAGAGGTCAAAAACATTCCTGTCGATCGAAATTCTTTATGTTGATCGAAACAGAGGTCAAAAGTGCAGAATCAACACAAATTTCAGCCCGGATTTCGACTGGATGGTTGTGTCGATCGACAGCCTGCCTGTCGATCGACACGGAGGTCCGAAAAGGCTGTTTTTTGGCCTGTTTTGGCAGTTTTGCTATTTTTACCGAATACTCAAATTAGGTCTTCTTCCCCCTCTATAAATATGAACTCTTAGGCACAAAATTAGATCTCTTTTTCTCTGTTTTGCTAAATACATTGGAGTTTTTCAAGACATTGAAGGTTCCTATTTTATTTGTAAGTCAATTAATAATATGTTTGTTTTAATTCTAGTCATGTTTTGTGGCTAGAACCCTAAACAGGTTCTAGGGTTATGATTTCTTTTCTGATGCATGTCTAATTGATATCAACTCATATATCATGGATTAATTCTCTGATTTAATTTTATAATCTAGATTAAAAGAAGGACCGAGAGGTGAATTGAGATCTAGGTTTATAGTTAATAATTGATGGATCGAGAGATGAAAATTATTAACAGGAAGAGAGAATTAATTGTGTTTGTTTTCTGTCTCAAAAGGAAGAAACTTGCATAGGAATTAATTAGATAATTATTGAGATTGATTAATTTGGTGCTCTTGAGACCGAGAGAAGATAGTCACTAATTAATAATCTAGGATTTAATTGCCTGACCAAGGAATTTAATCCACAAAAATCTATGTTTTCCCCATTGCTGAGTTGATTGATATTGCATGTTGATGATTAGATTATCTGCCCTAGGATCTGTGCTTTCTTTAATTGTTTTCAAAACCCTTTATTTTATTGCACTGTCATCTTTAAATTCACAAACAAAACCCCTTTTCTATTTCCTCAAACTTCTGTGTTCTAAGAATTATGACTAGTACTTTAGGTTTTTCATTGCACAATCTGTTGGTCCCGGTTTATCAGGGTATAACTTGGCAGCGGAAAATGTGTTTGTTCGTTTCTTGCACTCTGCTGGTTACTCAGCTGACTGGGACCTTGTCAGCTGGTAAGTCAACTGGCACTATGAGTACTCAGCTGACTGGCGACTGGCTGGTCAGCTGGTAGCTCAAGACTTAGAGTATTTTAAGCCTAGTTTGCACAGTTATCAGTTTTCAGATATACACCAGCACTTGGGTGCTGGGTTTCAAATACAAATTTAAATACTGAAAGCAGATAAAGGCAAAGGATTTTTATAGTGGTTCGATCAACTGATCTACGTCCACTCTCCAGTCGACTCACTGGAAATTCACTATAAGAGCAATCAGGTACAAAGAGTCCTACGATCTATCTCCAGCTGGTAGATGCCCCGTCTACCAGTCCACTGGATCAACCGCTCCCGGTCCTTGTCCTTCTTCAGCTCTCGTCAGATGTATGGAGTGCGAGCACGTCACTTCAACCTCCTCCTCTGACTGGTTGGGTGTTGAGTTCTCCCAAGAACGTGAATCCTCTACGGCAAACTGCCCGTAATAACTCAAGAGCTGGCTGGCTCTAGAGCTGCTATGTTCTTCCTCAGAAAGAGAAAGAACACCAAGCGAGGTCTGTAACTTACAAGCTGGAAGCTTGAAGTCTCGTGTTTGAATAAATCAACACACGGATAGCCTTTAGAAAGGCCTCGAAAGTTGTATGCTTTTACTTGCTTGAGCGTAATAAATTTCAGTCTTTCGGTAGGTGAAGAGTTGGCCAAGAACATTGAATGTTGATGGATCCCAGGTATTTATAGCCGAGGGATCCCATTCAAATATTCTAGCCGTTTGGACACATCCGGAATGGTCTCTGTCCGCGCATGTCCTTCTGACGGCGGCAGGTAGGAATTTCCGGAAAGCGCCATGCTTGTGTCCGCTTTTTCTGACACAGACCTCTTTATGTCAGAACGGCTCTATTCGTCAGTACGAGGAATCGGAACTGGTGTCTTGAACTGATAGACTTTAAGGATATCCTTCCTTAAAGCCTTACTTTGTCAGTATATTCCTCAGACGAATCTTCTTTTTGTCTCTAAGACTCTGGGAGAGCGAATCTTGAATTCTGCTGGTAACATCTGACTGGTAGATCGTACTGGTGATCTTGTGCTGGCAGTCTCTGCTGGTGACTTACGCTGGCACAATCTTAGTCTACCAATTTGTCTGATGTTAACCCATTCTTGGAATCTCCCATGACTGGTGGCTTCACCGCTGGTGAATAGTGTCAGCCAGAACACGTATTCTGCTGGTAGGATTTGTCAGCCTCCTGCTGGTGAAATCCTTCCAACTGGTGAACAGTAGCCAGTCATTAGCTCTTGACTCCATGCTGACGAACAGTGTCAGTATGGGTCTGTCAGTCGTCTGCTGGTGAGACTTTTCTCAACTGGTAAGCACATCTCATGCTGGTGAACAGTGGCCAGCATGAGTCTTGATCAGCTACGACTTACAACTCAAAAGACCTAAACAGGACTTTACATTTGAGATTAGAGCTATTCTAGAGACAAACTGACGCTGGTTGGACTTAGGATTTGATCCACCAAAACACTTAAACACCAAATCAAAGATCTAAGCTATCAACTGGGGAAGGGAAACTTAGATAATTTTCCCAACAATTTCCCCCTTTTTGGTGCGATCAAAGCCTAACCAGCGAGCACTCAGCTGATGAGGAAAGTTACAAAGTATTTCTGGGTTTTACAAGTAAACCTATCAGATCTAAACCCATGAAACCACTTCCTCACATCAGCTCTAACCTAAGGATCTTCCCCCTCAAACTGTCATCCGTTATCAGTGCGTATTTCTTTGGGAATCCCGAAATGATATAGCACATGCTTCCACAAGAGCTTAATAACTTCTAAGTCTCTGGTTCCTCCCAGTGCCTCGCCTTCCATCCATTTGGTGAAGTAGTCAGTCACCATGAGTATGTGATCCTTCTGCCCCGTACCCTTGGGGAGGGGGCCTACCAGGTCCATTCCCCATAACATGAACGACCATGGGGTGATTGACGCATGGAGTGGTTCAGCGCTTCTGTGGGTCGATGCTTCGAAACGCTGGCAGTTGTCACATCTTTTAAGGTAATCGGTGGCGTCTCTCTTTAGAGTCGACCAGTAGAATCCGACCATGATCATTTTGTGAGACAGCGACCGAGCCCCGGCGTAGTTGCCGCAACCACCTTTGTGGATTTCTGAGAGTATTAACTTGGCCTCTGGGGAGGCGACACATCGAAGGAGGGGTCCTTCGAGCGATCATCGGTACAATTTGTCGTTAATGAGGGTGAATCGGGCGGCCATCCTTTCGATTTTAATTGCCTTGTTTCTGTCATTAGGGGGAGGTCCTTCTGTTAAGTGTTGGATCAGGGGATCTCTCTAATCGCTTTCGTCGTGATGGATGAGAGCGACGTGTCCCTGGATGGCGACAGATGGTGATGACAGCCACACTTCGGGAATTGGTCGAGTGCTTCGAGAGGAGCTGGTAGTGGCTAGGCTGGCTAAGGCATCCGCTCGAGCATTTGATTCTCGGGGAACATGGCGGAGGTCCCATTCATCCATTTTACTCTTTAGTCCTTCGATCGTGGAATGGTACAATTTTAGTCGTTCTTCTTTTACGGCATAGATGCCGTCTAGTTGGTTGACGACCAGTTAGGAATCGCTCTCCGCACATACTCTGCGAACCCCGAGTTCTAGAGCTAGTTGAATTCCTTGGATAAGTGCCTCATACTCGGCCTCGTTATTCGTCGGGGAGAAATTGAGTCGGATAGCTCATTCATAACTTTTCCCATGTGGATCTGTCAAGACCACTCCAGCACCATTATCGTGTATGTTACTGGCGCTGTAGATCTTTAGAGACCATAGGCCGACATCATCGTCTGCTTTTGTCATATTGGCTACTTCGTTTTCTGCTTTGAGCTGCAGATTCGTGGAGAAGTCAGCAACGGAGTCGGCTAACATTTGTGACTTGATGGAAGTTCTTGGCTCATACTAAATCCCATGACCGCCCACTTCTACGGCCCTCTTGAGTAGTCTGCCCGATAGGTCTGGTTTTGAGAGTATGACGCGTATAGGATACACAGTGATCACATTGATAGAATGCGCTTCAAAGTAGGGACGCAACTTGGGGGCAACATTTATGAGAGCCAATGCGAGCTTTTCCAGTGCGGTATATCGTGTTTCTGCATCTAGTAAAGACTTGCTAGCGTAGTGCACGGGATGCTGTTTGCCGTCAACTTCTCGTACTAGAACTGCCCCAACTGCGTGATTTAATACAGATAGGTAGAGTAGTAGCGTCTCACCATCGATGGGTTTGGATAGTAGTGGTGGACTGGCTAGATAGGCTTTCAGTTCTTCAAGTGCTTTCGCACACTCATCTGTCCACTCGAATCATTTACCTTTTCGGAGCGTGCTGAAGAAGGAATGAGTCCGTTCGGAATAGCGCGATATGAAGCGGCTGAGGGCGGCGAGGCGTCCGGTAAGTTTTTGCACCTCATTTGGTGTTTTAGGGTGCTCTATGCTCTGAATGGCCCTAATCTGTATTGGGTCTGCTTCTATTCCCCTTTGTGTTACTATGTGGCTGAGGAATTTACCCGAAGATACCCCAAACGAGCACTTAGCTGGATTCAACTTCATGTTGTATTGTTCTAGAGTTTGGAAAGCGTCTTCCAGATGACCCACATGGTCTTGTGAGCTAAGAGACTTGACGAGCATGCCTTCTATGTAGACCTCCATCGTTTTGCCAATTTTCTCTTTGAACATGGAATTGACCAAGCGCTGGTACGTTGAACCCGCGTTCTTTAGCCCGAACGGCATCACCTTATAGCAGTAGATGCCCTGGCTAGTAATGAAGGTGGTCTTTTCTTGATCATCAGGGTGCATCTGTATCTGGTTGTACCCCGAGAAGGCATCCATGAAACTAAGGAGCTCGTGGCCCGCTGTTGCATTGACGATAGCATCGATGTGCGGTAGAGGGTAAGGGTCCTTCAGGCACGCCTTATTTAGGTCTGTAAAATCGATACAAACTCGATTCTTGCCATTTTTCTTTTTTACGATGACCACATTGGCGAGCCAAGTAGGATAGTGCACCTCCCGGACTGATCCAATGTCGATAAGCTTTTGCACTTCCTAATTTATTGCTCAATTTTTCTCCGCAAAGAATTTTCGCCTTCTCTGTTGTACCGGGCTACAGTTGGGATCGACTTGTAGGTGATGCGTGATGATTAAAGGATCGATTCCCGTCATGTCCCGGTGTGACCAAGCGAATACGTGCGCCTTGCCTCGAAGGAATTCTACGAGTGCATTTCTGACATCGGGGGGAAGTTCTGCCCCTACGAAGGTGGTATGGGTCAGATTCAAATCTTCTATAACGACCTTTTCTAGCTCTTCGGCTTCAGGTAGGGTCAAAGGGGTCGGCATCGAGTCGTGTTGCTGCGCGCAGATGGCTCTGAAGCTAGCGTAATAGCAATCTCTCAAAGCTTTTTGTTCGCCCCTGATCGTCTGGACTTCCCAAGGGGTAGGGAATTTAAGCACCTGATGATATGACGAAGGGATTGCCTTGAGCTCGTGAATCCAGGGCCTCCCTAAGATGGCGTTATGCACGAAGATGATGTCTACGACTTGGAACTTCACATCTAGGTTTAATCCTCCGCAGTACTTTGGCAGCGTAAATTCCCCCACAGTTCGCTGCTGATCTCCGTTAAAACCATAGAGTGTCATGGTGACGGGTTCTAACTTGCTCATGGGGTTTTGCATATCTTTCAGAGTTCGGAGGAACATAATGATGGGTTTTGTATACTGAAAGCATTTATTATAATGAGTATACGACGATTTACTTCTCCTATCTGTCAAACAATCTTACATGTATGTAACAATGTTATCCTCTTGTCTCACCGATAGGGACGATCATACGGCGTGTTGTAGATAGCAAGAGACAGTATGATCACTTGACCTAGTGAGACATAAACCTAATCACAGTCGAGACAGCGTATGAGGATACGTCTATCCGGATGGCTGCGGCATCGTCGGAATAAGTAGTCTGTCTTGGTTACTTGACATGCTGGTACGCAGATGTGGCGTATTAATGGACCACAGTGAGATGTATTTGACTATCTGACATCAGCGAATACAAGATCTCGATATTGATTGAGTCCAAACCCTAACGAAGGTTCAGGGGTTTGCACGGGTTGACTGTTTCTTTGACTTGCCATGGTGGAGAGCCTAAGTAACATGCTCGTATATCCGCATCTTGGGTAACATCAATTCGTATAGTACCGTCTGAGACTGGGTTTAGGTAACCATATTTGAGTAATAGGATGAGGACATTCCCTGAGGAGCTCAACAACATTCATCGTGCCAAAGTCCTGCAGGCTGATTAAGTTCAGGCACGAGTGATTGATGGGTTTTGTATACTGAAAGCATTTATTACAATGTGTATACAACAGTTTATTTCTCCTATCTGTTAACAATCGTACATGTATGAACAATGGTATCCTCTTATCTCACCGATAGGGACGATCATACGGCGTGTTGTAGATCGCAGAAGACAGTATGATCACTTGACCTAGTGAGACATAAACCTGATCACAGCCGAGACAGCGTATGAGGATACGTCTGTCCGGATGGTTGCAGCATTGTCAGAATAAGTAGTCTGTCTTGGTTACTTGACATGCTGGTACGCAGAGGTGGCGTATTGATGGACCGCAGTGAGATATATTCGTCTGTCTGACATCAGCGAATAAAAGATCTCGTTATATTGATTGAGTCCAAACCCTAACGAAGGTTCAGGGGTTTGCACGGGTTGACTATTGCTTTGACTTGCCATGGTGGAGAGCCAACACAGCGCGCTCGTATATCCGCATCTTGGGTAACAGCAGTTCGTGTAGTACCGCCTGAGACTGAACTTAGGTAACCATATCCGAGTAATAGGATGGGGACATTCCCTGAGGAGCTCAATAACATTCATCGTGCCAAAGTCTTGCAGGATGATTAAGTTCAGGCACGAGTGATAAGGTTTGAGTGGTACTACTCAGGAATAATAAGAT
>JAPKLW010009104.1:0-12529 GCA_026898455.1 Plectranthus barbatus | reverse complement strand
AACAGTACCCAGTCATAAGCGCTTCTCATGCTGGTGAACAGTGTCAGTACGAGTCTTTGTCAGCCGCCTGCTGATGAAACTTTTCCCAACTGGTGAACAGTAGCCAGTGGTAAGCGTTTCTCATGCTGGTGAACAGTGTCAGCATGAGTCTTGATCAGCTGCGACTTACAACACAAAGACCTAAACAGGACTTTACATATAAGACTAGAGCTATGTAGAGACAACTGACGCTGGTAGGACTTAGGATTTGATCCACCAAAACTATAATCTATACAAATAAGCTACTGAGGGAGGAAACCTTAGACAGATTTCCCAACAATTTCCCCCTTTTTGGTGCGATCAAAGCCTAACCAGCGAGCACTCAGCTGATGAGGAAAGTTACAGATAATTTCAGGGTTTTACAAGTGAAACTTATCAGATCTAAACCCACGAAATTACTTCCTCAACATCAGCTCTAACTAAAAATCTTCCCCCTCAAACTAGGAGAGATAATGCTCATTTAAAAATATGGAAATTAAGATCAGAGCAAATAAGCATGTAAATAAATTTAACATGCAAGATGAGTGCTGGTGCTGATTACACTGGATGTGTAAATTCAGCTGGTAAGTAAAAACTTAGACAATTGTTGGACAATAAGAGATTGTCATCAACTTGTCAGTTAACATTCCATTAGAGATTTAGCAATTACATGTACAGTGAATGATAACTGACTAGTCTAACTGATTTACTTACAAAAACATAAAGAGACTAGACTATGGCTTGGAAGATGATCCTGGTGACTGAGTCCGAGCACTGGTTAAGGACTTCAGGATCTCAGTAAGAACGGCCATATCTTGCTCTCTCTTCAGCCTCTCTTCAGCAGCAATTCTCCTCTCTTCAGCTGCAAGGCGTCTCTCTTCCTCAGCAATTCTGGCTCTCTCCTCTTCAGCCAGTGCTCGCGCCCTTTCCCCCTCTTGGATCCGCGCTAAAAAGGTGGAAACACCTGTGGTGACAGATTCCAATTGTTGCGCGACTTCAGTTCGGAAGGTGGCGAGACGTTGATCCATCCTGGCGTCAATGTAGGCAAGAAGATGTGCAGGAGGATGAATTTCAGAGAGTGGCTCCGCTGATACTTCCATGGAAGTGGAAGGCGCATCAGGTGCGGTATCAGCCATCTCTGGTGCAGACTCAGCTGGTACCTCCACTGGGGCGGGCTCCTCCGCGGGCACCTCGGCTGATGCTGGCTCCTTCGCGAGCACCTCGGCTGGTGCTGGCGGGCCTTGTGCAAAAACAGGTGGGGTTGTGAAAACCACCAGCTGCCAGTCCATATGAAATGGGGCAAGATCGCCCATGACCATTGGAACAGGGGGGACGGCAGTGGTCAGCCACCAACCTCTCGAGGGATCCTCCTCCACTATGTGGTCTACCAGCAGAGAGCTGGCAGCCATGTCAAAGAAGATAGCAAAGTATGGAGGGATCCTGGGGAGAGTGACAAGTACCCTGATGCGGCGGAGAGCGTATATCAGCTGATACCCTCGGCTGGTGCTCTGGAACTGGAGGAAAGGTAACTTCACCGGTTTTGATCGTGGAAGGCCTGAGGATCCAGTCAGCTGTCTGTAGAGAGCAATCTTCTTCAATCGGCGCTTGATTCACCTGATAGACAGCTGGTGGTGGCCTTGGGCTTCAGTACCCATAAACTCATTTGCCCATTCCTCCTCTGCTCGCCAGTACCCAAGCCCGAGCCTGGCATACAGCACTGCGTGCTCCTCAACATTTAGCTTGCGCTCGCACCAGTCGAAGATCCTCCATCTCCGGAACTCCAGAAAGAGTTCGACATCAAAAATGTCAGCCAGGTCCCCAAACCTGGTGACTAAGTCTTCATCGACAGCTCGCTCCACTTCAGCTGTGATATTTTCAGCATATTCATATAGAGAGAGGTTGAAGTACTCCACTGGATGCAGGGGCAGGCACCAGTCGTAGATTCTTGAAGCGTATATTGACTGGTGGGGGAGACCGCTGGTGGGGATAATGTAGAATGCTGAAGGCTCCGGTACTCTTGAATTTTGAAACGCCAGGTCCCCGCGGTGCTCCCACCTGTGAATCCCCGTGACCCTCGCCTGAAAGGTATCTTCATCGATCAGGTGATGAAGGTGGATACTCAGCATGTAAGAACTCCTCTCTTGACGCACATGAGGCGCTGATGCTTGTGTGGGTGCAGCTGGTCGTCCAGAAGATGATGATGCTTCTGAAGGGTGTGGACGACTGTCAGCTGGACGAGCCTCAGCCTCAAAATTGGGGAAAAGATCCCTTGGCTCCATCCGCTGCACCCTGGAGTGATGTACCACTGGTGAGGATTCTTCTTCGGGAATGATTATGACTGGCGCAGCTGGAGCAGCTGGCGCCTCACCAGTAGTCTCCATTGCAACTTCTTCCTCCTCAGCTGGGGCAGCTGGTTCCTCGTCCCTTAGCACCTCTACATCATCAGAGTCAGAGCTCATATCAGAGAAACTCGCCAGTTTTTCTGGGGTGGTCGCCCGGACAACAACTCCTCCACTGGCACCCCCTTGCGCGGCCAGTGGGACTTGAACCACATCCTCTTCTGGTTGATAACTTTCAACCAGGGAAAACACGTCCTCCGATCCCATGTCCAACAGGCGCGTAAAAGATTCATCTGGTAGGATCTGGCCCGGAGCTAGTGCTGGTGGCACAGCACTTGAAGTCTAGGCAACAGCCCATTTGCCCTTGGCAACTTGTTGCATTTGCTCCGCCAGCTCCGCCTGATGACGGGATTCGTGCTCAGCCTTTATCCTAGCAAAGGCTTCATCGCGGGCTGCCAGCTCAGCCTCCCTCTTTCGCTGGTCGGCCAAGGCCTTCAGCCTTGCCTTTGCTTGCTTCTTCCTCACAATAGAAGCATTGTGGTCCCTCTTAGCTTGCTCCACCAGCTTTTGAGCCTTTGTTTTGACCCTTTTCCTTTTCCTGGTCATTTTATCTATCGTCTCCTCCTCAGTCAGTCCAAGGATGGACTTCTTGACTGGTATAGATGTCTTCTTTGATTCTGGAGCATAGATGACAGCTGGCTGGGGCTGCTGGGACTGGTGCAACTTGGGTTTCTTCTTAGGAGGTGTCCTGGTGACTGGCACCTGAGCTGATGACCCAGTCACTGCTTGCTCCATCTCGAGAAATGAGGATTCCACCTCATACTTCCTCTTCATTTCTGCCTTCGCCTCAGCTGTCAGCGGAAGAGCTACAGCTGGCACGGCCTCATCTACTGGTTCTGACTCCTCATCAGAAACTTGGTCAGCAGGGTCCACAGCCTTCTTGCCTCTCAGCCGTTGAGGCTTCTTGTAGTCTGGGCCAGGAAGTTTGACCCTGGTGACTGGGATAAAGTCGGACCCGACCAGTTGCTCCCCTTGGTCGATTCGGGCCCCCATCTCCACCTCCAGAATGTGGCTGATTTGCAGGCCAAAAGACACTGCATGGAGGAACCTGCCGTCAGTTTTGACTGTGCAGTTCTTCTCCACATTCTCCAGCAGCCGGCCGAAAATGAACTCGGCCCAGTTTCCATATACGCCATCCACCAGCGCGCACATAACGGATAACTTCTTTAAGCTTAGTTCGGCATAGGAGCCGACCTCGCACTGGAGCATGCGCACCACAATGTCGCATACCATCTGCCAGTATTCGTCCATCTCTGACTTCTTCATGCCAGTCTTGAAGATAGTCACCCCCTCCTTCTTCCATTCAGTCCACCTCCGCCTGAACTCCACCGTATCATCCTTGTAATACGTCGCCACCTCCTCACCAGTACTCCTCAGCCCAAAGAGGTTGGCTAGGTACTCTACGTTGATGGTGATCAGGTGTCCGAACACCGATGTGGTGAAGGATTTCCTGTCGTCAGCTATCACCGTGCGAGCATAGAACTCGGCGACCATATGTGGGTGGAAGTTCCTGGGGGTTGCCATCAAGTATGGTCGGAGCTGCTCATGGTCGATCATTTCCATGAGCTCCTCGCCGTAATGCTTCTCGGCCAGTTTGTCATTCAAAATCTTCTCCTTCTGGACTTGGGCGGCTCTGATCTGGGAGTTAGAAAGGAGATGTTGGGTGGCCTTTTTGTTCAACTGAACAAGCTTGTTGAAAGGGTAGGTATAATCTATGTCTTCTTCTTTCACAATGCCAGTGAAGGTAGGCATGTGTGATTCGGCTAATGGTAAGTCTAGATCCAAAGACTCAGTGGAAGAGGATGATTTATCAGCAGCGGGGTTGGATGAAGATGCCATGTTTTCAGGGAATAAGTGTTCGGAAATTTTAAGGAAGATGAACGGAAAAAATGTTCGAAAAATTTGAAGGAATGATAAGAGTTTTTCCGATCACGAATAACAGCTATTTATACTGGTGCCATGCTGGGATGGATGGACGAGATAAATTCGTCAAAAGTGAGGATCGACGGTCATCAGCAGGCACGATTCCCTGTAGCGACGTGCGTGGTCGTGCTGACGTGGGATGGTGCGTGTAGCTGACATGGCACACGCTGATTGGTCGCGAGATTGCTTTTGACTGCGCAGTCACTGTGCGCATTAAATGTGGCATTAAATGCCGCATTAAATTCGAAGATATGCACACGCAAGACCAATTTTAAACCTTTCCCGCCATTTCTGCGACAGCTGGCACGACTCTTGGACTTCAAGAGAACGTCAGTTGAGAGCTGAGACTCAACTGGTCATCAGTAGTATACCTGGTCATCAGTAGTATACGCCAGTCGCATACTTCCCCCTGCCAGTATGGCCTTCTTACCAGTCGAAAACTGATACTCACAACTGGTTCCCGTGTACTTAGACAAATTGAGAGCTAGGACTCAATTTTCACCAGTCGTTGATATATCACCAGTTGTCTGCTGACAGCTTGAAAGATTGAAAGAATTGAGAGCTTGGACTCAATTCATTCCGCATAATCTTCTCTTAACTTCTTCATCATTGCTTGGAATTGGGAGCTGGGACCCAATTTTACTTCGACTGATGGTGCATGACTGCTGGCAAATTCGAAATGAGAGCTGGGACTCATTTCCTTCGTTGTTTATGGAATAAGTTCTGCCAGTAGATACCACCTGTGGTTTTGAGCCACCACTAAAGAAAACATGAAGACTAAGAGCTTGGACTTAGTCTTAATCAGCATCCTTCAGAAAATCAAGAACGGAATGAGAGCTGGGACTCATTCTTCCTCAACACTAGGGCTCGCATCAATCTCCATAAGACCGAGTTTGATGCACAACTCCTTGAATCTTGCTTCTGGCAAAGGTTTGGTGAAGATGTCAGCTAGTTGATCGTCGGTTCTGATGTACTCTACGCTGATATCCTTCTTCTCGACATGATCACGTATGAAGTGATGTCGGATATCTATGTGCTTGGTCCTAGAGTGATGAACCGGATTCTTCGTTATGCACATAGCGCTGCTGTTGTCGCAATAGATGGGTACACAACCAGTGTCCACTTCATAGTCTTCCAGTTGTTGCTTGATCCAGAGAATTTGAGCACAGCAACTGGCAGCAGCAACATATTCAGCCTCAGTAGTAGATGTAGCAACTGAGTGTTGCTTCTTGCTAAACCAGCTGATTAGCTTGTGTCCTAGAAACTGACACGTACCACTGGTACTTTTTCTATCTATACGGCATCCAGCAAAATCTGAATCTGAATACCCAATGAGTGTAAGCTCATCATTCCTGGGGTACCATAAGCCAAGTGATTCAGTTCCTTTGAGGTATTTCACTATTCTCCTAGCAGCTTCCATGTGTGACTTCTTTGGATTGGCTTGAAATCTGGCACACACTCCGACTGAGTATGAAATGTTGGGTCTGTTGGCTGTCAGATAGAGAAGTGATCCAATAATACCTCTGTAGCTGGAAGGATCAACCGATTCTCCTTCTTCATCAAGAAAGATCTGGCAACTGGTGCTCATTGGTATTCTGAGAGCCTTAGTCTTCTCTGGGCAATATTTCTGAATTAGGTCCTTGGTATACTTCCTCTGATTAATAAAAATTCCATCAGCTGACTGCTGGACTTGGAGTCCTAGGAAGTATGTTAATTTGCCCATCATACTCATCTGGAATGAGTTCTGCATCAGTTGAGAAAACTTCTCACAGAGAGACATATTCTTTGACCCGAATATAATGTCATCGACATATATCTGCACCATTAGCATATCATCAGCATCCTTGATAAGAAAGAGAGTCCTGTCGATCTTCCCTTTCCGAAATCCATTACTGATTAGGAACTGTGATAGCGTCTCGTACCAAGCCCTGGGTGCCTGTTTCAATCCATACAGGGCCTTTCTCAGCTTGTACACTTTGGTGCCTACTTCAAAGCCTGGAGGTTGTTCGACATATACTTCCTCCTTTAGCTCGCCATTCAAGAAGGCGCTCTTCACGTCCATCTGGAATACCGTAAAACCATGATACGCTGCATACGCAAGGAACAGCCGTATCGCCTCCATTCTTGCAACTGGTGCGAAGGTCTCATCGAAGTCGATGCCTTCACATTGCTTGTAACCTTTGGCGACTAAACGAGCTTTGTTTCTGATTACAGTGCCATTCTCATCTCGCTTGTTCTTGAAAACCCACTTGGTGCCAATCACTGACTGATGTGATGGTCTCTCTACCAAGTCCCAAACATTGTTGCGAGTGAATTCCGCAAGCTCTTCTTGCATGGCATTAATCCAATCGGTAGATTCTAGCGCAACTCCTATGGAAGTAGGTTCCATTTGAGAAATAAAACAAGTCAGGAGCGCACTGCCATGTCGAGTCTGAACAGAACCTTCTGGATCACCGAGAATAGCATCGGATGGGTGATTTCTCAGCCATTTGGGAAGATGAGAATCTGCTGGCGTTGGTTCTTCTGTCCTGATGACTGGTGCTTCCTGAACTTCACCAGTCGGAGCTGCAATTGCAACTGGTGGTTGACCTTTACCAGTCGGAACAATCTCTTCGTCAGCTTCACTCTCTGACTGATCTCCTGATCCTGCGATATCTACACCGTCAGCTGGTGCATCCACTCCAGCTGGTTCATCGTCTTCTTCTGGCTCAAAAATTCCAGACGGAATTCCCCCTGGATTATTGCTAGTTCCACTCAGGGAGATTGAGTGTGAGGTCTCAGCAAGGTCAATTGCATCACCGACCCTCCCGGATTGCTGATGGGCAACCGAGGATACTGGTTGTGAGGATGATCCAGTCATAGGTCTAGTCAAACCAGTTGGTTGAGCATTGGAAGAATTCCTGCCCAACTGATCAACGACATAATTGACCTCAGGAACATCTTCAGCCAGTTGTCGTAATGTCCTGCGCACTAAAGTAGCTTCATCAAAAACAACATTGCATGTTATTTCCACAAGTTTGGTGGTCTTGTTAAATACTCTATAGCCCTTGTGAGAGGGATGTCCATATCCGACAAAGACACCCTCATCAGCCTTAGGCAAAAAAAGCATTTAACTTCGACTTACCATTATTATGGACATAACATGGTGAACCGAAAGCACGAAGATGATCTATAGAAGGCTTACGACCAAAATAAACTTCGTAGGGAGTTTTCTTGAGTCTGTCGTTGATCCCGCTTCTATTCTGAGTATAGCAGGCCGTCACCAACGCTTGTCCCCAAAAACTCTGTCCTAAGCCGGATTCTGCCAGCATGGACCGGACCGCTTCTTTCAGCGTCCTGTTCCTACGTTCTGCCAGTCCATTCTGCTGCGGTTGCCTTGGTGCAGATCTTTCATGCTTAATGCCGGCTTCCGCGCAAAAATCCATCAGCAGACTGTTGCAGAATTCCGTCCCATTGTCTGACCGTATCCGCTTTACCATAGCTTCTCTCTGTTTCTGTGCTTTGACAATCAAATCTGGAAGAATGATTTTCACTTCATCCTTGGTTCTGAGAAGCTTTACCCAGGTATAGCGCGAGTAGTCATCGACTACCACCAGCGAATAACGTCTTCCTCCAATGGTTTGAGGTGCTACTGGTCCAAAGAGGTCCATATGTAGCAACTCGAGTACCCGACTGGTACTGGGGCAGGCTGACGACTGGTTCTTGAAGGACTTCTTAGTTTGCTTGCCCTGCTGGCATGCTTTGCAAATCCCTTCCTTCTTGAATCCTCCCTTGGGAAGTCCTTCCACAAGATCATGCTTGGCCAGGTAGTTGATAGTTCTGAAATTCAGATGACTCAACCTTTTGTGCCACAGCCAGTTAGTTTCCATAGTACTGGTGGCCACGAAGCATGAATCTGTCTTCCCACTTTGCCAGTCGACGACATATAGTCCTCCTTTTCGAATACCTCTCAACTTGGTTTCGCCAGTCATCTCGTCCTTGATCTGGCACTCTGATTTCTCAAAGTGAACTGTGTAGCCACTATCGCACAGCTGACTGATACTCAGGAGGTTGTGCTTGAGAGAGGTGACAAGGGATACATTTATAATTCTGACATCGTCCTTCTCGATGCAGCCCTTGCTAATAACTCTGCCCTTAGAGTTATCACCAAAAATAACTGGAGGTCCTTTGACCTTGATAAGATCTGCAAACAAATCCTCTTCACCAGTCATGTGAGCTGAACACCCACTATCTAAGATCCACTCTCTCGACCTCTGAAGCTGTGTTGCATGATCCTGTACCTGCAAGAAAGATAAAGAATTTATTTAGGTCCCCGATCTTCTGCGGGTCCTGCAGGGTTAGATCGCTGAATGATTCCTTTCGGAATCCAGACTTTAGTGATTTTCAGCTTGGTTTTACCCTTGCTGATATCATCAGTAGCCTTTCCCTTCCTTTTGAAGTAATGCATGAGTTTGGTTTGGGAAGGTGTGGCTGTGTGTGTAACTCATTTGGAAGTATTCTTCCGCTAAGAGTTTCGGAAATATTTTTCCGGTTGTGTGTGTTGCCTTCGTGGTCTCTGGAAGTGTGGACCACCATGGCTAGCCTTCACAGCCCTTTGAGAAAACTTATGATTGGGCTCAGGCCTCTGATAGGTATTCCTCCTATCAGGTATTATCCTTCTCTCAGAGTTACTCTGAGATTTGGATCCCTTGTAAGTATGCTGGTGATTGGCATACTGACGAGGTTGTGTGTGAATTCCCTTGACAGCTGGTGCTGGCTGTCGGATTCCACTGGTAGCTGATGCTGACTTCATTGCCTTAGAATTATTCGGCTTAGTCTGCGTCTTAGGGTGTGCTGGCGTCCTGTCAGCAGAGGATTTTGCCAGTTGAGGTTTTTGTCGAGATGACTCACCTATGAATCTGGTCTTATTATTCCTGTGCTGATCAGCCATACGGGACTGACTGGTATTACCAGCTGGTGCTGATGCATTTATCAGTTTGCCCTTACCCTTATCAGCTGTGAGTTTGGGTTGGTTTATGCTCAAATCCTTTTCAAATCCCAACCCGGATTTATCAGTAGGCTTTCTCCAATGAAGGAGAGCCTCTTCCAAATTCTTTGAGCCTTTGTTCAAATGATTTATTTTATTGTCTTGCTCAAGGACAATCTTTTGAAAGGTATCTCTCTCAGTTTTTAAAATTTCAAAATTCTTGAGCAAATCTGAGTGAGTTTCTTTCAGAGTGGCTAACTCTACACCGAGTGACCTAGATTTTTCAATCTCATTGGTCAAAATAGAAATCTGATCTTTTAGCGAGGTGTTTTCGCTAGCCAAGATATTCTTTATTTCGTAAAATTTAAGAAATTCTTGCTGAAGAATATCTATGGTGACAACCTCTGAGTCGGAGCAATGCGACTCAGCATCGTCTAGAATGTGTGCAGACATGATATGCAATGAGGGAGCAGATTGTACCTCATCATCAGCGGCAAGTGCTCGTTCTGCCTCACTGTCAGCACATTCTTCATGTGCTTCCTCTCCGAAAGCTACCATCAGCGCCAGTAGCGCTTCCTCTTCTGACTCTTCATCTGACGCATACTCTCCATCATCATGGTCAGGTATATCAGGAACCTCTGTCCTTGTCAGCATGGCCTTAGCAACGGCCTTGGATGCACGCTCTTCAAAGAGCTTCTTCAGCCTTTCCCGCTCTTCTTTATCCACTTGTGGACATTCAAATTTAAGATGGTCAGGGGATTGGCACTGATAACAAGCGCGGGGAGCTCTCTTGACGAACTTTCCATCAGATGAGCTGAGAGAAACTCCCTGTTTCGCCTTGGCTTTCTCCAGAAGTACAGCCAGTCTCTTCATTTGTTGCTCAAGATCTGCGATAGAGCTCTCGCTGCCTTTTGAGTTAGATCCCGATGGGGATGGGATCACTTTCTGCTAGCTGTGCTGCCCAGCAGATCTGTCAGTATGAAAAGGCTTCTTGGGCTTCCATTTGAAATCCCTCTTGACGAAGTAGGCTTCGTCATGTGTTTTGATGCTGGGAGATCCAACGGTCCGAATGGCTTCATTTTTGTTCACCATTTGGATATCCCACTCATGTGCTTGGAGCTGAGCAAATAGCTCCTTGGGAGTCATCTTGGATAGATCCTTCTCCTTAAGAGATGTAGTCTTCACAAACCAGTCCTCCTTGGGCATCTTTGACAGGATCTTTGCATTAAGCTCTGCATTCAAGTACTCCTTGTCCAAAGACTTCAGCTCGCTGACTATAGCATTGAATCTAGCCTCCATCTCCTTGATGGTTTCACCAGTCAGCATCTGGAATAACTCGTACTTGTCCACCGCAACTTGCAACTTGTTGCGCTTCATCTGATCTGTCTCCTTACAGAGACTATCAAGGTAGTCCCAGACTGCCTTGGCGCTGTCAAATTGGAGGGCTTCCTCCATCAGCGGATCTGGAAGAGATGATAAGATCATCTCGAGAGCAACGGAGTCCAGCTGATTCCGCCTCCTGTCTTCAGCGTTCCATTCTTCTGGGGGCTTTGGGATCTCAGCAGCTGGTTGATCTCCTATCTGGTGCCTCGTCTTGGTGATCTCGATCGGCCCTTTCTCCAGCACGTCTTTCATCTCCGGATGGAAGCTTTTCAGCTGAATGAGCGACCTCTTTCGCCACATAGCATGCTTGTCCGGATTGTAGTTGGGCAGCTTCGGGATATTCATCTTGCGTACCTGAGCTAAACAACAGACAGACAAAATGGAGTGCAAGGAAACTTGGATCTCGGTCCTAAGCGACTCAGTGTACGACCAGTCTAGAAAGACCGACCGTGCCTGATACCACTTGTTGGTCCCGGTTTTTCAGAGTATAAAATGTTACGCAGTGGAAATAATGTTAAGTGTTTTCTTGCACGCTACTTACACACAGCTGACAACTGGCAACTGGTCAGCTGGTGCTGGTTACTCAGTACACAGCTGACAACTGAGACCTGTCAGCTGGTGATTCAAAACTTAGAATATTAGCCTTGTTTGCACAGTTATATATCAGTTTCAGGATATACTCCAGCACTTGAGTGCTGGGTTTAAAATATGAATGAAAGACAGAAAGCTGATAAATAACAAAGGATTTTTATAGTGGTTCGATCAATCGATCTACGTCCACTCTCCAGTCGAAGCACTGGAAATTTCACTAAGAGTAATCAGGTACAGGTCTCCTACGATCTATCTCTAGCTGGTGAATGCCTCGTCCACCAGTTCACTAGATCAACCGCTCCCGGTCCTGGATCCTTCTTCAACTCTCCTCAGCTAATGGAGTGCGAGCATGTCACTTCAACCTCCACAGCTAGCTAGGTGTTTTAGTTCTCCCAAGAACGTAACAGTCTCTACGGCAGAATGCCCGTAATAACTCGAGTGCTGGTAAGCACAGGAGCTGCTGTGAACTCTCTCGAAGGAGAAAGAACACCAAGTGAGATCTTTAACTTACAAGCTTAAAGCTTGAAGTCTCGTGTTTGATAAATCAACACACGGAAAGCTTTATGAAAAGCCTCGAAAGTACTTTATGCGATTTTGCAATAATTTCAGTTCTTTCGGTGGTTGAGCAGATGAGTGGAATGTTTGAATGTTGGTGGTTGCGACGTATTTATAGCCGCAGGAACCGATTCAAACTTTCTAGCCGTTTGGACGCATCCGAAAAGGTGTCAGACCTCGGATGTCCTTCTGACGGCGGCAGATATGCTTTTCCGGAAAAGATCCATACCTTGGACCGCTTTATCTGACACAGATCTCTTTGTGTCAGAACGGCTCTCTCTGTCAGTCCGAGGAATAAGACTGGCGTCTTGTGACTGATAGACTTTAAGTTCTCCTTCCTTAAAGTCATACTTTGTCAGTCGATTCCTCAGAGAATCTTCTTTTTGTCTCTACTACGCGGGGAGAGAGAATCTGGAATTCTGCTGGTAACATCTGACTGGTAGATCATACTGGTGATCTTGTGCTGGCAGTCTCTGCTGGTGACTTGCCCTGGCATCATCTAAGTCTACCAAATCTCTGGATGTTAACTCTTTTCGGAATCTCCCATGACTGGTGAAATCACCGCTGGTGAATAGTGTAAGTAGGAACACGCATTCTCCTGGTAAGGTTTGTCAGCCTCCTGCTGATGAAACCCTTCCCAACTGGTGAACAGTACCCAGTCATAAGCGCTTCTCATGCTGGTGAACAGTGTCAG
>JAPKLW010009103.1:0-12529 GCA_026898455.1 Plectranthus barbatus | reverse complement strand
CAAAACTATAATCTAAACAAGTAAGCTACTGGGGGAGGAAACCTTAGGCAGATTTCCCAACAATTTCCCCCTTTTTGGTGCGATCAAAGCCTAACCAGCGAGCACTCAGCTGATGAGGAAAGTTACAGAGGATTTCAGGGTTTTACAAGTGAACCCTATCAGATCTAAACCCATGAAATTACTTCCTCAACATCAGCTTCTAACTAAAAGAAATCTTCCCCCTCAACCTAGGAAAGATATTGCTCGTTTAAAAATATGGAAATTAAGATCAGAGCAAATAAGCATGTAAGTAAATTTAACATGCAAGATGAGTGCTGGTGCTGATTACACTGGATGTGTAAATTCAGCTGGTAAGTAAAAACTTAGACAATTGTTGGACAATAAGAGATTGTCATCAACTTGTCAGTTAACATTCCATTAGAGATTTAGCAATTACATGTACATTGAATGATAACTGACTAGTCTAACAGATTTACTTACAAAAACATAAAGAGACTAGACTATGGCTTGGAAGATGATCCTGGTGACTGAGTTCGAGCACTGGTTAAGGACCTCAGGATCTCAGTAAGAGCAGTCATGTCTTCCTCTCTCTTCAGCCTCCATTCTGCAGCAATTCTCCTCTCTTCAGCTGCAAGGCGTCTCTCTTCCTCAGCAATCCTGGCTCTCTCCTCTTCAGCCAGTGCTCGCGCCCTTTCCCCCTCTTGGATCCGCGCCAAAAAGGTGGTAACACCGGTGGTGACGGAATCCATTTGTTGAGCTACATCGGCTTGGAAGGAGGCAAACCGCTGATCCATCCTGGCATCAATGTATGCAAGTAGATGTGCTGGAGGATGGATCTCAGAGAGTGGCTCCGCTGAAACTTCCATGGAAGTGGAAGGCGCATCAGGTGCGATATCAGCCATCTCTGGTGCAGACTCAGCTGGTATCTCCACTGGGGTGGGCTCCTCCGCTGGTGCCTCTGCTGATGCTGGCTCCTCCGCGAGCACGTCTGCTGGTGCTGGCGGGCCTAGTACAAAAACAGGTGGGGCTGTGAAAACCACCAGCTGCCAGTCCATATGATATGGGACAAGATCGCCCATGACCATTGGAACAGGGGGGATGGCAGTGGTCAGCCACCAACCTCTCGAGGGATCCTCCTCCACTATGTGGTCTACCAGTAGAGAGCTGGCAGCCATGTCAAAGAGAACAGCAAAATATGGAGGGATCCTGGGGAGAGTGACAAGTATCCTGATGCGGCGGAGAGCGTATATGAGCTGATACCCTCGGCTGGTGCTCTGGAACTGGAGGAAAGGTAACTTGATTTTGGACGGGGGAAGGCCTGAGGATCCAGTCAGCTGTCTGTATAGAGCAATCTTCTTCAATCGGCGCTTGATTCGCCTGATAGACAGCTGGTGGTGGCCTTGGGCTTCAGTACCCATAAATGCATTTGCCCATTCCTCCTCTGCTCGCCAGTACCCAAGCCCGAGCCTGGCATACATCACTGCGTGCTCCTCAACATTTAGCTTGCGCTCGCACCAGTCGAAGATCCTCCATCTCCGGAACTCCTGGAAGAGTTCGGCATCAAAAATGTCAGCCAGGTCCCCAAACCTGGTGACTAAGTCTTCATCAACAGCCCTCTCCACCTCTGCTGTGATGTTCTCAGCATACTCATATAGAGAGAAATTGAAGTACTCCACAGGGTGTAAGGGCAGGCACCAGTCGAAGATTCTTGAAGCGTATACTGACTGGTGGGGGAGACCGCTGGTGGGGATAATGTAGAATGCTGAAGGCTCCGGCACTCTTGAATTTTGAAACGCCAGGTCCCCACGGTGCTCCCACCTGTGAATCCCTGTGACCCTCGCCTGAAAGGTATCTTCATCGATCAGGTCATGAAGGTGGATACTCAGCATGTAGGAACTCCTCTCTTGACGCACACGAGGCGCTGATGCTGGTGTGGGTGCAGCTGGTCGTCCAGAAGATGATGATGCTTCTGAACGGTGTGGACGACTGTCAGCTGGACGAGCCTCAGCCTCAAAATTTGGGAAAAGATCCCTTGGCTCCATCCGCTGCACCCTGGAGTGATGTACCACTGGTGGCGATTCCTCGTCGGGAATGGTGATGACTGGCGCAGCTGGGGCAGCTAGCTCCTCACCAGTAGTCTCCATTTCAACTTCGTCCTTCTCAGCTGGGCCAGCTGGTTCCTCGGCCCTTGGCACCTCTACATCATCAGAATCTGTGCTTATATCTGAGAAACTCGCCAGTTTTTCCAGGGTGGTCGCCCGCTCAACAACTCCTCCACTGGCACCCCCTTGCGCGGCCAGTGGGTCTTCAGATTCACCTCCACCACCCCCTTGCGCGGGTGGAGGGACTTGAACCACATCTTCTTCTGGTTGATAACTTTCAACCAGGGAAAACACGTCCTCCGATCCCATGTCCAACAGGCGCGTAAACGATTCATCTGGTAGGATCTGGCCCGGAGCTAGTGCTGGTGGCACAGCACTTGAAGTCTGGGCAACAGCCCATTTGCCCTTGGCGACTTGTTGCATTTGCTCCGCCAGCTGCGCCTGACGACGGGATTCGTGCTCGGCCTTTACTCTAGCAAAGGCTTCATCGCAGGCTGCCAGCTCAGCCTCCCTCTTTCGCTGGTCGGCCAAGGCTTTCAGCCTTGCCTGGGCTTGCTTCTTCCTCACAATGGAAGCTTGTTGATCCCTCTTGGCTTGCTCAACCAGCCTCTGAGCTTTTGTTTGGACCCTTTTCCTTTTCCTGGTCATTTTTTCTATCGTCTCCTCCTCAGTCAGTCCAAGGACGGACTTCTTGACTGGTATAGATATCTTCTTTGATTCTGGAGCATAGATGACAGTTGGCTGGGGCTGCTGGGACTGGTGCAACTTGGGCTTCTTACTTGGAGAAGTCCTGGTGACTGGCACCTGAGCTGATGGGCCAGTCACTGCTTGCTCCATCTCAAGAAATGAGGATTCCACCTCATACTTCCTCTTTATTTCTGCCTTCGCCTCAGCTGTCAGCGGAAGAGCTACAGCTGGCACGGTCTCATCTACTGGTTCTGACTCCTCCTCAGAAACTTCGTCAGCAGGGTCCACAGCCGTCTTCCCTCTCAGCCGTTGAGGCTTCTTGTAGTCTGGGCCAGGAAGTTTGACCTTGGTAGCTGGGATAAAGTCAGACCCGACCAGTTGCTCCCCTCGGTCGATACGGTCCCCCATTTCCACCTCCAGAATTTGGCTGATTCGCAGGCCAAAAGACACTGCATGGAGGAACCTGCCATCAGTCTTGACTGTGCAGTTCTTCTCCACATTCTCCAACAGCCGGCCGAAGATGAACTCGGCCCAGTTTCCGTATATGCCATCCACCAGCGCGCACATAACGGAGAACTTCTTTAGGCTTAGTTCGGCATAGGAGCCGACCTCACACTGGAGCATGCGCACCACAATGTCGCATACCATCTGCCAGTATTCTTCCATCTCTGACTTCTTCATGCCAGTTTTGAAGACAGTCACCCCCTCCTTCTTCCAATCGGTCCACCTCCGCCTGAACTCCACCGTATCATCCTTGCAATACGTAGCCACCTCCTCACCAGTACTCCTCAGCCCAAAGAGGTTGGCTAGGTACTCTACGTCGATAGTGATCAGGTGTCCGAACACCGACGTTGTGAAGGATTTCCTATCGTCAGCTATCACTGCGCGAGCATAGAACTCGGCGACCATATGTGGGTGGAAGTTCCTGGGAGTTGCCGTCAAGTATGGTCGGAGCTGCTCATGGTCGATCATTTCCATGAGCTCCTCGCCGAAGTGTTTCTCGGCTAACTTATCGTTCAAAATCTTCTCCTTTTGGACTTGGGCGGCTCTGATCTGGGAGTTAGAAAGGAGATGTTGGGTGGCCTTTTTGTTCAACTGAACAAGTTTGTTGAAGGGATAGGTATAATCGATGTCTTCTTCCTTCACAATGCCTGTGAAGGTAGGCATGTGAGATTCGGCTAAAGGTAAGTCTAGGGACTCAGTGGAAGAAGATGATTTATCAGCAGGGTTAGAAGAAGATGCCGTGTTTTCAGGGAATAAGTGTTTGGAAATATTAAGGAAGATGAACGGAAAATATGTTCGAAAAAATTTTAAGGAATGATAAGAGTTTTTCCGATCATGAATGAAAGCTATTTATACTGGTGCATGCTGGGATGGATGGACGAGATGAATTCATCAAAAGTGAGAATCGACGGTCATCAGCAGGCACGATTCCCTGTGGCAACGTGCGTGGTCGTGCTGACGTGGGATGGTGCGTGTAGCTGACATGGCACACGCTGATTGGTCGCGAGAGTGCTTTTGACTGCGCAGTCACTGTGCGCATTAAATGTGGCATTAAATGCCGCATTAAATTCGAAGATGTGCACACGCAAGACCAATCTTGAATCTTTCCCGCCATTTCTGCGACAGCTGGTACGACTCTTGGACTTCAAGAGAACGTCAGTTGAGAGCTGGGACTCAACTGGTCATCAGTAGTATACTTGGTCATCAGTAGTATACGCCAGTCGCATACTTCCCCCTGCCAGTATGGCCTTCTTACCAGTCGACAACTGATACTCACAACTGGTTCCCGTGTACTTAGACAAATTGAGAGCTAGGACTCAATTTTCACCAGTCGTTGATATATCACCAGTTGTCTGCTGACAACTTGAAAGATTGAAAGAATTGAGAGCTTGGACTCAATTCATTCCGCATAATCTTCTCTTCACTTCTTCATCATTGCTTGGAATTGGGAGCTGGGACCCAATTTTACTGTGACTGATGGGGCATTACTGCTGGCAAATTCGAAATGAGAGCTGGGACTCATTTCCTTCGTTGTTTATGGAATAAGTTCTGCCAGTAGATACCACCTGTGGTTTTGAGCCACCACTAAAGAAAACTTGAAGACTAAGAGCTTGGACTTAGTCTTAATCAGCATCCTTCAGAAAAACAAGAACGGAATGAGAGCTGGGACTCATTCTTCCTCAACACTAGGGCTCGCATCAATCTCCATAAGACCGAGTTTGATGCACAACTCCTTGAATCTTGCTTCTGGCAAAGGTTTGGTGAAGATGTCAGCTAGTTGATCATCGGTTCTGATGTACTCTACGCTGATATCCTTCTTCTCTACATGATCACGTATGAAGTGATGTCGGATATCTATGTGCTTGGTCCTAGAGTGATGAACCGGATTTTTCGTTATGCACATAGCGCTGCTGTTGTCGCAATAGATGGGTACACAACCAGTGTCCACTTCATAGTCTTCCAGTTGTTGCTTGATCCAGAGAATTTGAGCACAGCAACTGGCAGCGGCAACATATTCAGCCTCAGTGGTAGATGTAGCAACTGAGTGTTGCTTCTTGCTAAACCAGCTGATTAGCTTGTGTCCTAGAAACTGACACGTACCACTGGTACTTTTTCTATCTATACGGCATCCAGCAAAATCTGAATCTGAATACCCAATGAGTGTAAGCTCATCATTCCTGGGGTACCATAAACCAAGTGATTCAGTTCCTTTGAGGTATTTCACTATTCTCCTAGCAGCTTCCATGTGTGACTTCTTTGGATGGGCTTGAAATCTGGCACACACTCCGACTGAGTATGAAATGTCGGGTCTGCTGGCTGTCAGATAGAGAAGTGATCCAATAATACCTCTGTAGCTGGAAGGATCAACCGATTCTCCTTCTTCATCAAGAAAGATCTGGCAATTGGTGCTCATCGGTATTCTGAGAGCCTTAGTCTTCTCTGGGCAATATTTCTGAATTAGGTCCTTGGCATACTTCCTCTGATTAATAAAAATTCCATCAGCTGACTGCTGGACTTGGAGTCCTAGGAAGTATGTTAATTTGCCCATCATACTCATCTGGAATGAGTTCTGCATCAGTTGAGAAAACTTCTCACAAAGAGATATATTCTTTGACCCGAATATAATGTCATCGACATATATCTGCACCATTAGCATATCATCAGCATCCTTGATAAGGAAGAGAGTCCTGTCGATCTTCCCTTTCCGAAATCCATTACTGATTAGGAACTGTGATAGCGTCTCGTACCAAGCCCTGGGCGCCTGTTTCAATCCATACAGGGCCTTTCTCAGCTTGTACACTTTGGTGCCTACTTCAAAGCATGGAGGTTGTTCGACATATACTTCCTCCTTTAGCTCTCCATTCAAGAAGGCGCTCTTCACGTCCATCTGGAATACCGTGAAACCATGATACGCTGCATACGCAAGGAACAGCCGTATCGCCTCCATTCTTGCAACTGGTGCGAAGGTCTCGTCGAAGTCGATGCCTTCACACTGCTTGTAACCTTTGGCGACTAAACGAGCTTTGTTTCTGATTACAATGCCATTCTCATCTCGCTTGTTCTTGAAAACCCACTTGGTGCCAATCACTGACTGATGTGATGGTCTCTCTACCAAGTCCCAAACATTGTTGCGAGTGAATTCCGCAAGCTCTTCTTGCATGGCATTAATCCAATCGGCAGATTCTAGCGCAACTCCTATGGAAGTAGGTTCCTCTTGAGAAATAAAACAAGTCAGGAGCGCACTGCCGTGTCGAGTCTGAACAGAACCTTCTGGATCACCGAGAATAGCATCGGATGGGTGATTTCTCAGCCATTTGGGAAGATGAGAATCTGCTGGCGTTGGTTCTTCTGTCCTGATGACTGGTGCTTCCTGAACTTCACCAGTCGGAGCTGCAATTGCAACTGGTGGTTGACCTTCACCAGGCGGAATAATCTCTTCGTCAGCTTCACTCTCTGACTGATCTCCTGATCCTTCTGCGATATCTGCATCGTCAGCTGGTGTATCCACTCCAGCTGGTTCATAGTCTTCTGGAATTTTTGAGCCAGTTCCACTCAGGGTGATTGAGTGTAAGGTCTCAGCAAGGTCAATTGCATCACCGACCCTCCCGGATTGCTGATGGGCAACCGAGGATACTGGTTGTGAAGATGATCCAGTCATAGGTCTAGTCAAACCAGTTGGTTGAGCATTGGAAGAATTCCTGCCCAACTGATCAACGACATCATTGACCTCAGGAACATCTTCAGCCAGTTGTCGTAATGTCTAGCGCACTAAAGTAGCTTCATCAAAAACAACATTGCATGTTATTTCCACAAGTTTGGTGGTCTTGTTAAATACTCTATAGCCCTTGTGAGAGGGATGTCCATATCCGACAAGGACACCCTCATCAGCCTTAGGCGAAAAAGCATTTAACTTTGACTTACCATTATTATGGACATAACATGGTGAACCGAAAGCACGAAGATGATCTAGAGAAGGCTTACGACCAAAATAAATTTCGTAGGGAGTTTTCTTGAGTCTGTCGTTGATCCCGCTTCTATTCTGAGTATAGCAAGCCGTCACCAACGCTTCTCCCCAAAAACTCTGTCCTAAGTCGGATTCTGCCAGCATGGACCGGACCGCTTCTTTCAGTGTCCTGTTCCTACGTTCTGCCAGTCCATTCTGCTGCGGTTGCCTTGGTGCTGATCTTTCATGCTTAATGCCGGCTTCCGCGCAAAAATCCATCAGCAGACTGTTGCAGAATTCCGTCCCATTGTCTGACCGTATCCTCTTCACCATAGCTTCTCTCTGTTTCTGTGCTTTGACAATCAAATCTGGAAGAATGATTTTCACTTCATCCTTGGATCTGAGAAGCTTTACCCAGGTATAGCGCGAGTAGTCATCGACTACCACCAGCGAATAACGTCTTCCTCCAATGGTTTGAGGTGCTACTGGTCCAAAGAGGTCCATATGCAGTAACTCGAGTACCCGACTGGTACTAGGGCAGACTGGCGACTGGTTCTTGAAGGACTTCTTAGTTTGCTTGCCCTGCTGGCATGCTTTGCAAATCCCTTCCTTCTTGAATCCTCCCTTGGGAAGTCCTTCCACAAGATCATGCTTGGCCAGGTAGTTGATAGTTCTGAAATTCAGATGACTCAACCTTTTGTGCCACAGCCAGTTAGTTTCCATAGAACTGGTGGCCACGAAGCATGAATCTGTCTTCCCGCTTTGCCAGTCGACGATATATAGTCCTCCTTTCCGAATACCTCTCAACTTGGTCTCGCCAGTCTTCTCGTCCTTGATCTGGCACTCTGATTTTTCAAAGGAAATTGTGTATCCACTTTCGCTCAGCTGACTGATACTCAGGAGGTTGTGCTTGAGATTGGTAACGAGGGATACATTAATGATTCTGACATCATTCTTCTCGATGCAGCCCTTGCCAATAACTCTGCCCTTAGAGTTATCACCAAAAATAACTGGAGGTCCTTTGACCTTGATGAGATCTGTAAACAAATCCTCTTCACCAGTCATGTGAGCTGAACACCCACTATCTAGGATCCACTCGCTCGATCTCTGAAGCTGTGTTACATGATCCT
Source organism: Plectranthus barbatus (assembly GCA_026898455.1). Lineage (NCBI taxonomy): Eukaryota > Viridiplantae > Streptophyta > Magnoliopsida > Lamiales > Lamiaceae > Plectranthus > Plectranthus barbatus. Next base: position 4,163 of record JAPKLW010009103.1, on the reverse strand, counting down.
GTACCTGCAAGGAAGATAAATAATTTATTTAGGTCCCCGATCTTCTGCGGGTCCTGCAGGGTTAGATCGCTGAATGATTCCTTTTGGAATCCAGACTTTAGTGATTTTCAGCTTGGTTTTACCCTTGCTGATATCATCAGTAGCCTTTCCCTTCCTTTTGAAGTAATGCATGAGTTTGGTTTGGGAAGGTGTGGCTGTGTGTGTAACTCTTTTGGAAGTATTCTTCCGCTGAGAGTTTCGGAATTCTTTTTCCGGTTGTGTGTGTTGCCTTCGTGGTCTCTGGAAGTGAGGACCACCATGGCTAGCCTTCACAGCCCTTTGAGAAAACTTGTGATTGGGCTCAGGCCTCTGATAGGTATTCCTCCTATCAGGCATTATCCTTCTCTCAGAGTTTCTCTGAGATTGGGATCCCTTGTAAGTATGCTGATGATTGGCATACTGACGAGGTTGAGTGTGAATTCCCTTGACAGCTGGTGCTGGCTGTCGGATTCCACTGGTAGCTGACGCTGACTTCATTGCCTTAGAATTATTCGGCTTAGTCTGCGTCTTAGGGTGTGCTGGCGTCCTGTCAGCAGAGGATTTTGCCAGTGGAGGTTTTTGTCGTGATGACTCACCTATGAATCTGGTCTTATTATTCCTGTGCTGATCAGCCATACGGGACTTACTGGTATTACCAGCTGGTGCTGATTCATTTACCACTTTGCCCTTGCCCTTACCAGCAGTGAGTTCGGGTTGGTTTGTGCTCAAAATCTTTTCAAATCCCAACCCGGATTTATCAGTAGGCTTTCTCCAATGGGATAGAGCCTCTTCCAAATTCTTGGAGCCTTTGTTCAAATGATTTATTTTATTGTCTTGCTCAAGGACAATCTTTTGAAAGGTATCTCTCTCAGTTTTTAAAATTTCAAAATTTTTGAGCAAATCTGAGTGAGTTTCTTTCAGAGTGGCTAACTCTACACAGAGTGACCTAGATTTTTCAATCTCATTGGTCAAAATAGAAATCTGATTTTTTAGCGAGGTGTTTTCGCTAGCCAAGATATTCTTTATTTCGTAAAATTTAAGAAATTCTTCCTGAAGAATATCTATGGTGACAACCTCTGAGTCGGAGCAATGCGACTCAGCATCGTCTAGGATGTGTGGAGACATGATGTGCAATGAGGGAACAGATTGTACCTGGTCGTCAGCAGCAAGTGCTTGTTCCTCCTCACTGTCAGCACATTCTTCATGTGCTTCCTCTCCGAAAGCTACCATCAGCGCCAGTAGCGCTTCCTCTTCTGACTCTTCATCTGACGCATACTCTCCATCATCATGGTCAGGTATATCAGGAACCTCTGTCCTTGTCAGCATGGCCTTAGCAACGGCCTTGGATGCACGCTCTTCAAAGAGCTTCTTCAGCCTTTCCCGCTCCTCTTTATCCACTTGTGGACATTCAAATTTAAGATGGTCAGGGGATTGGCACTGATAACACGCGCGGGGAGCTCTCTTAACGAACTTTCCATCAGATGAGCTGAGAGAAACTCCCTGTTTCGCCTTGGCTTTCTCCAGAAGAACAGCCAGTCTCTTCATTTGTTGCTCAAGATCTGCGATAGAGCTCTCACTGCCTTTTGAGTTAGATCCCGATGGGGATGGAATCTCTTTCTGCGGGTTGTGCGGCCCAGCAGGTCTGTCAGTGTGAAAAGGCTTCTTGTGCTTCCACTTGAAATCTCTCTTGACGAAGTAGGCTTCGTCTTGTGTTTTGATGCTGGGAGATCCAACGGTCCGAATGGCTTCATTTTTGTTCACCATTTGGATATCCCACTCATGTGCTTGGAGCTGAGCAAATAGCTCCTTGGGAGTCATCTTGGATAGATCCTTCTCCTTAAGAGATGTAGTCTTCACAAACCAGTCCTCCTTGGGCATATTTGACAGGATCTTTGCATTAAGCTCTGCATTCGAGTACTCCTTGTCCAAAGACTTCAGCTCGCTGACTATAGCATTAAATCTAGCCTCCATCTCCTTGATGGTTTCACCAGTCAGCATCTGGAATGACTCGTACTTGTCCACCGCAACTTGCAACTTGTTGCGCTTCATCTGATCTGTCTCCGTACAGAGACTATCAAGGTAGTCCCAGACTTCCTTGGCGCTGTCAAATTGGAGGGCTTCCTCCATCAGCGGATCTGGAAGAGATGATAAGATCATCTCAAGAGCAACGGAGTCCAGCTGATTCCGCCTCTTGTCTTCAGCGTTCCATTCTTTTGGGGGCTTTGGAATCTCAGCAGCTGGGCGATCTCCTAGCTGGTGTTGTGTCTTGGTGATCTCGATCGGCCCTTTCTCCAGCACGTCTTTCATCTCCGGATGGACGCTTTTCAGCTGAATGAACGACCTCTTTCGCCATATGTCATGCTTGTCCGGATTGTAGTTGAGCAGCTTCGGGATATTCATCTTGCGTACCTGAGCTAAACAACAGACAGACAAAGTGGAGTGCAAGGAAACTTGGATCTCGGTCCTAAGAAACTCAGTGTACGACCAGTCTAGAAAGACCGACCGCGCCTGATACCACTTGTAGGTCCCGGTTTTTCAGAGTATAAACGTTACGCAGCGGAAATAATATTAAGTGTTTTCTTGCACGCTACTTACACTCAGCTGACAACTGGCAACTGGTCAGCTGGTGCTGGTTACTCAGTACACAGCTGGTGATTCAAAACTTAGAATATTTAGCCTTGTTTGCACAATTAAATATCAGTTTCAGGATATACTCCAGCACTTGAGTGCTGGGTTTAAAATATGAATGAGAGACAGAAAGCTGATAAATAACAAAGGATTTTATAGTGGTTCGATCAATCGATCTACGTCCACTCTCCAGTCGAAGCACTGGAAATTCCACTAAGAGTAATCAGGTACAGGTCTCCTACGATCTATCTCTAGCTGGTGAATGCCTCGTCCACCAGTTCACTAGATCAACCGCTCCCGGTCCTGAATCCTTCTTCAACTCTTCACAGCTAATGGAGTGCGAGCACGTCACTTCAACCTCCACAGCTAGCTAGGGGTTTTAGTTCTCCCAAGAACGAAACAGTCTCTACGGCAGAATGCCCGTAATAACTCAAGTGCTGGTAAGCACAGGAGCTGTTGTGAACTCTCTCTCGAAGAAAGAACACCAAGTGAGATCTTTAACTTACAAGCTTAAAGCTTGAAGTCTCGTGTTTGATAAATCAACACACGAAAAGCTTTATGAAAAGCCTCGAAAGTTCTTTATGCGTCTTTGCAATAATTTCAGTTCTTTCGGTGGTTGAGCAGATGAGTAGAATCATTCAATGGAACAACCGAGAGTTTGAATGTTGGTGGTTGCGACGTATTTATAGCCGCAGGAACCGATTCAAACTTTCTAGCTGTTTGGACGCATCCGGAAAGGTGTCAGACCTCGGATGTCCTTCTGACGGCGGCAGGTATGTTTTTCCGGAAAGGAACCACACCTTTGACCGCTTTATCTGACACAGATCTCTTTGTGTCAGAACGGCTCTCTCTGTCAGTCCGAGGAATAAGACTGGCGTCTTGTAACTGATAGACTTTAAGTTATCCTTCCTTAAAGTCATACTTTGTCAGTCGATTCCTCAGAGAATCTTCTTTTTGTCTCTACTACGCGGGGAGAGAGAATCTGGAATTCTGCTGGTAACATCTGACTGGTAGATCATACTGGTGATCTTGTGCTGGCAGACTCTGCTGGTGACTTGCCCTGGCATAATCAAAGTCTACCGAATCTCTGGATGTTAACCCTTTTCGGAATCTCCCATGACTGGTGAAATCATCGCTGGTGAATAGTGTAAGAACACGCATTCTCCTGGTAAGGTTTGTCAGCCGCCTGCTGATGAAACCCTTCCCAACTGGTGAACAGTAACCAGTCATAAGCCCTTCTCATGCTGGTGAACAGTGTCAGCACGAGTCTTTGTCAGCCGCCTGCTGATGAAACTTTCCCAACTGGTGAACAGTAGCCAGTGGTAAGCGCTTCTCATGCTGGTGAACAGTGTCAGCATGAGTCTTGATCAGCTACGACTTACAACTCAAAAGACCTAAACAGGACTTTACATTAAAGACTAGAGCTATGTAGAGACAACTGACGTTGGTAGGACTTAGGATTTGATCCACCAAAACTATAATCTAAACAAGTAAGCTACTGGGGGAGGAAACCTTAG
>JAPKLW010009102.1:0-12532 GCA_026898455.1 Plectranthus barbatus | reverse complement strand
TTTTTGGTGCGATCAAAGCCTAACCAGCGAGCACTCAGCTGATGAGGAAAGTTACAAAGCATTTCTGGGTTTTTACAAATAAACCTATCAGATCTAAACCCATGAAACTACTTCCTCACATCAGCTCTAACCTAAAGATCTTCCCCCTCAAACTGGGAGAGATATTGCTCGATTAAGTTATGAAGTAAAATCTGAGCCAGGTTAGAATCAACAAAGTACCAAATTGAGTGCTGGTGCTGATTACACTGAATGTGTAAGTTCAGCTGGTAAGTAAAAAGTTGACATTAGTTGGACAATGAGAAATTGTCGTCAACCCGTCAGTAATCAATCCATTAATGATGTTACAATTACAAGTACAGGATTAAAAACTGACTAGTCTAACTGATACAAAAGTACATCCTAACTGGTACACAAGTACATCCTAACTGGTACACAAGTTGTCAGCTGTACTTCTTCGTTCTTCTTCAGTTAGACTGGCCCGCTCTTCCTCGGCAGTGATACAAAACCTATTTAGGTTTTGCTACCTTCGCTCCTTGGTGGCAATGTATCCATCTGCCTTTCTTCAGTTAGCGTGGCCTTCTCTTCATCAGCAGCTGCTCGTACCTCTTCCCCCTCTTTGATCGGCGCCAAAATGCACAAGAGAGATAGAGTCTGAAAAACAATGTGGGTGTCTCGGCTCACCCCAACGAGCTTCACTGCATGATCAGGTGCAACTTCCTGATCAACATCCTCCAGCTGTTCTGGCTTAAATTGCTTGAGGACCAGCTTTTCGTTCAAGATCTTCTCCTTCTGAACTTGGGCCGCCCGGACTTGGGCATTTGAGAAATGGCGCTTTGTTGTCGGTTGTTTCAACTGAAACAATCGGACAAGGGGACGACGAAGGACATCATTCACTAACTGCGCATAAGTCGTCATTTGGCTGTGAGCTTATGAATAAGGCATAAGGAAGAGGTTAGAATGCGAGTATATATGCACGATGCCATGCAGAATCGACGAGTGAGATGAGTCTGCAAAAGTGATGATCAACGGTCTTCAGTAGGGCTCTCTTCCCTGTGGCAACGTGGTCTGACGATGCGAACGTGGGCTACGTCGTAGGGTTGACTTGGCGCCCTGTGATTGGTGAATACCAACCGTCGGACAGCGCACCCACTGTGCACATTAAATGTGGCATTAAATGCCGCATTAAATTCGGAGATCCGCATACGCTATCGGATTCGAACAATCCCGCCATTTCTGCGACAGCTGGCTTGGCTGGACATCACCAGCATACGCCAGTTGCATACTTCCCCCTAACTGGTTGGCCTCTTCATCAGTTGGCAACTGATACCACATGCTTATAATACATTCTGCTGGCAAACTCATCAGTTAGCAACTGATACCACTTAATGAAGAGCCATTTCTCCACTTGATGATAATTTCTTCAGTTAGCAGCTGATACTCCCTTGTAGATATACATCATCAGTTATCAACTGAGACCACTTGAGAAATCAACCACTTGCTGGTAGCACGTCCTGCTGGCTAACTCATCAGTTAGCAACTGATACCACTTGATGATCAGACTAGTGACCTTAACCAAATTGAGAGCTTTGACTCAATTTTCGCCAGTCGAGGGAATGACCACCAGTTATCTGCTGGCAACTGGAAGTGGATCCATTTCTTCAACACTGCTAGAGAGTGGCAGCTGGGACCCAATTTTGCTTCAGCGGAAGATAAAAGCTGACAATTGAGGAAAAGTTCCGCCAGTAGATACCACCTGTGGTTGAAAGACACCACTTGTTGAGAAACAACATACGAGGAAAGTGAAACGACTAAGAGCTTGGACTCAGTCGTAATCAGCATCCACCAGAAGATCAAGAACAGAATGAGAGCTTGGACTCATTCTTCCTCATCATTAAGGCTCGCATCAATCTCCATAAGACCGAGTTTGATGCACAACTCCTTGAATCTTGCTTCTGGCAGGGGCTTTGTGAAGATGTCAGCCAGTTGATCTTCAGTACGAATGTAGTCCACGCTGACATCCTTCTTCTCGACATGATCACGAATGAAGTGATGTCGAATGTCTATGTGCTTGGTTCTGGAGTGATGAACCGGATTCTTCGTGATGCACATAGCACTGTTGTTGTCGCAATAAATAGGAACACAGCCAGTGTCCACTTCATAATCAGCCAGTTGTTGCTTGAGCCAAATAATTTGAGCACAGCAACTGGCAGCGGCAACATACTCAGCCTCAGTGGTAGAAGTAGCTATAGAGTGCTGCTTCTTGCTGAACCAGCTAATCAGCTTGTGTCCGAGAAACTGACACGTACCACTGGTACTCTTGCGGTCAATACGGCATCCAGCGAAATCTGAATCTGAATATCCGATAAGCGTAAGCTCATCATTTCTGGGATACCATATTCCAAGAGATTCTGTCCCCTTCAGATATTTCACAATCCGTTTAGCAGCTTCCATGTGTGACTTCTTAGGATTAGCTTGAAATCTGGCACACACTCCGACTGAATACGAAATGTCGGGTCTGCTGGCAGTGAGATAGAGGAGTGATCCAATAATTCCTCGGTAAACAGTAGGATCAATTGATTCCCCTTGCTCATCAAGAAATATCTGGCAGCTGGTACTCATCGGGATCCTTAGAGACTTAGTCTTCTCTGGGCAATATTTCTGAATTAGATCCTTGGTATACTTCCGCTGGCTGATAAATATACCATCAGCTGACTGCTGGACCTGGAGTCCTAGGAAGTATGTTAACTTGCCCATCATACTCATCTGGAATGAGGTCTGCATCAGTTGAGAAAACTTCTCACAAAGAGTAATATTCTTCGACCCGAAAATAATGTCATCGACATAGATCTGCACCATCAGCATGTCAGCTCCATCGTTGAGAAGAAAGAGAGTCCGATCGATCTTCCCTTTTCGAAATCCATTTCTGGTGAGGAACTGAGATAGTGTATCATACCAAGCCCTGGGCGCCTGTTTCAATCCATACAGGGCCTTCCTTAGCTTGTACACTTTGGTGCCAATTTCAAATCCAGGAGGTTGCTCTACATATACCTCCTCCTTTAGCTCGCCATTCAAGAATGCGCTCTTCACGTCCATCTGGAACACCGTGAAGCCGTGATACGCTGCATAGGCCAAAAACAGCCGTATCGCCTCCATTCTTGCAACTGGTGCAAAGGTCTCATCAAAATCGATGCCTTCACACTATCTATAGCCCTTGGCGACTAAACGAGCCTTGTTACGGACCACAATGCCATCTTCATCTCGCTTGTTCTTGAAAACCCACTTGGTGCCGATCACTGACTGGTGTGATGGTCTCTCTACCAAGTCCCAAACGTTGTTGCGAGTGAACTCCGCAAGCTCTTCGTGCATGGCATTGATCCAATCGGCAGATTCGAGTGCATCTTTGATGGACGTAGGTTCCATCTGAGAGATAAAGCAAGATAAAAGCGCTCTGCCGTGCCTGGTCTGGACAGAACCTTCCGGATCACCGAGAATAGCATCAGATGGGTGATCCCTCAGCCATTTGGGAGGACCAGCGACCGCTGGTTCCGGCTGGGAAACAGGTTCATCTGTCCTGACGACTGGTGCTTCCACATTTCCACCAGTCGGAGCTGCAACATCAGCTGGTGCTGGACCTTCACCAGTTGGAACAACTTCATCAGCATCATCTTCTGACTGGTTGTCTGAATCTCCACCAATGTTGTCAGCATCAGCTGGAACATCCTCTCCAGCTGGTCCATCACTGCCTTCTTCTTCAAAAAGGCCAGTAGGGATTCCCCCTAGATTATTGCTAGTTCCACTCAGGGAGATTGAGTGTAAGGTCTCAGCAAGGTCATTTGCATCACCGACCCTCTCAGGTTGCTGATGGGCACCTGAGGTAACTGGTTGTGAAGATGATCCATTCATCGGTCTAGTCGAACCAGTTGGTTGAGCATTGGAAGAATTCCTGCCCAACTGGTCATTGACATCATTGACCTCAGGAACATCTTCTGCCAGTCGGCGTAAGGTCCTGCGCACTAAAGTAGCTTCATCAAAAACAACATTGCATGTTATTTCCACGAGCTGGGTCGTCTTGTTAAATACTCTGTAGCCCTTGTGAGAGGGGTGTCCATATCCGACAAACACACCCTCATCAGCTTTAGGCGAGAAAGCATTTAAGTTCGACTTCCCATTATTATGGATATAACATGGAGAACCGAATGCACGAAGATGAGCTAAAGTAGGCTTACGACCGAAGTACACTTCGTAGGGAGTTTTCTGAAGTCTGTCGTTGATCCCGCTCCTATTCTGAGTATAGCAAGCAGTCACCAACGCCTCTCCCCAGAAACTCTGACCCAAACCAGACTCAGCCAGCATGGATCGGACTGCTTCCTTCAGCGTCCTGTTCCTACGTTCTGCCAGTCCATTCTGCTGTGGTTGCCTTGGAGTAGATCTCTCATGCTTGATCCCGGCCTCCGCGCAGAAATCCATCAGCGGACCATTGCAGAATTCAGTCCCATTGTCCGAACGAATTCGCTTCACAACAGCTTCTCTCTGCTTCTGAGCTTGGATGATCAATTCTGGAAGAATCATCTTCACCTCATCCTTTGTTCTGAGAAGCTTTACCCATGTATAGCGCGAGTAGTCATCGACTACCACCAGCGAATATCGTCTTCCTCCAATGGTTTGCGGCGTTACTGGTCCAAACAGGTCCATATGTAACAGCTCGAGTACCTGACTGGTACTAGGGTGAACTGGCGACTGGTTCTTGAAGGATTTCTTGGTCTGTTTGCCTTGCTGGCAGGCCTTGCAAATCCCTTCCTTCTTGAACCCGCCCTTGGGAAGACCATCTACAAGATCATGCTTGGTTAGATAATTAATAGTTTTGAAATTCAAATGACTTAACCTTTTGTGCCACAGCCAGTTGGTCTCCATGGAACTGGTGGCAACAAAGCATGTATCAGTCTTCCCGCTTTGCCAGTCAACGACATACAACCCTCCTTTGCGGACACCTTTCAGCTTGGTCTCGCCAGATTCCTCATTCTTGATCTGGCACCCGGATTTGTCAAACACAATGGTGTAACCATTGTCGCACAGCTGGCTGATGCTCAGGAGGTTGTGCTTCAGGTTGGTAACAAGGGACACGTTGACAATACGCACATCATCCTTCTCTATGCATCCCTTGCTGATAACTCTGCCCTTGGAGTTATCACCAAAAATAACTGGAGGTCCTCTGACCTTGGTGAGCTCCGAAAACAAGAACTCCTCACCAGTCATATGAGCGGAGCAACCACTGTCAATGATCCACTCGCTCGACCTCTGAAGCTGATACGCATGATCCTGTTCCTGCAAGAAAAATGAAATCATTTAGGTCCCCGATCATCAGCGGGTCCTGCAGGGTTAGATCTCTGGATCATTCCTTTCGGAATCCAGATTTGAGTAATCTTCAGCTCAGTGTTACCCTTGCTGACATTACTTGTAGCCTTTCCCTTCCTCTTAAAATAATGCATGGAATTGTTTTTGGAAGGTGTGGCTGTGTGTGCAGTTCCTCTAGAAGTATTCTTCTTCTGAGGAGATCGGAAATTGCTTTCCGACCGCTTGTGCTGCCTTGGTGGTCTTTGGAACTGTGGACCACGGTGGTTAGCCTTCCTAGCCCTTGATGAAAACATTTGATTGGGCTCAGGCCTCCGATAGGTATTCCTCCTATCGGGAATTGTCCTTCTCTCAGTATTCTGCTGAGAGTGGGACCCCTTGTAAGTATGCTGGCAACTGGCATACTTGTAAGGTTGTGTGTGGAACCTCTGGACAGCTGGTGCTGGCTGTCGGGTTCCACTGGCTGCTGGTGCTGACTTCCTTGCCTTGGAATATTTTGGCTTAGTCAGCTTCTTAGGGTGTGCTGGCGTCTTGTCAGCAGAGGAATTTGCCAGTCGAGGTTGTTGTCGTGATGACTCACCTCTATATCTGGGCTGATGATTCCTTTGCTGATCAGCCATACGAGGTATGCTGGCAACACCAGCTGGTGCTGACGCATTTACCATTCTGCCCTTACCCTTTCCAGCATTGATTTGTTCGGGTTGATTTTTGCTCAAATCATTTGAAAATCCCAACCCGGACTTATCACAGGGCTTTCTCCAATGACTTAGAGCTGCCTCTAAATCTCTGGAACCCTTGTTCAGAAAATTGATCTTATTTTCTTGCTCCAGAACAAGATTGTGAAAGTTATCTCGCTCAGTTTTAGCAACTTGGAAATCTTGGAGCAATTCGAAATGAGCCTTTTTCAAAGTTTCTAGCTCTTCGCTGAGTGACCTAGATTTTTCAATCTCACTGGTCAAAATGGAAACTTGATTTTTCAGCGAAGTGTTTTCGCCAGCTAAAACATTTTTCATTTCATAAAATTTTAAAAACTCATGCTGAAGAACATCTAAAGTGACATCTTCTGAGTCGGAGCAATGCGACTCAGAATCGTCTATGATTTGAACAGGCATGATATGCAATTGAGGATCTGATTGTACCTCATCATCAGCAGTCAATGCCAGATGTTCTTCCTTGTCAGCATCTTCTTCAGCTGACACTTCTCCTAGAGCAGCCATGAATGCCAGAAGAGCTTCTTCTTCAGACTCTCCATCTGACTCGTATTCCCCATCATCATGGTCGGGGATATCAGGAACTTCAGTCCTTGTCAGCATGGCTTTGGCAACTGCCCTGGAGGCACGCTCTTCAAAGAGCTTCTTCAGCCGTTCCCTCTCAGTTTTGTCCACCTGCGGACATTCAAATTTTAAATGGTCAGGGGATTGGCATTGATAGCAAGCACGAGGAGCTCTTTTGACGAATTTCCCGTCAGTTGAGCTTGAAGAGACACCCTGCTTTGACTTAGCCTTTTCCAGTAGGACGGCCAGTCGTTTCATTTGCTGCTCAAGTTCAGCGATAGAGCTCTCGCCACTTTTGGAGTAAGATCCTGACGTGGATGGGATCTCCTTCGGCTGGTTGGTCTGCCCAGCAGGTCTGTCAGCATGGAAGGGCTTCTTGGGCATCCGCTTGAAGTCCTTCTTGACGAAGTAAGCTTCGTCCTGAGCCTTAACGCTGGGGGATCCAACATTCCTGATAGCCTCGTTCTTATTCACTATCTGGATATCCCATTCATGTGCCTGCAACTGAGCAAACACTTCTTTAGGAGTTAGTTTGGATAAATCTTTCTCCTTTAGTGCGGTGGTTTTCACAAACCAATCCTCCTTCGGCATCTTGGACAGGATCTTCGAGTTAAGATCAGCATTTTCGTACTCCCTGCCCAGAGACTTCAGCTCGCTGACAATGGCGTTGAATCTCGCCTCCATCTCCTTGATGGTTTCTCCAGTCAGCATCTGGAAGGACTCATATTTATCCACCGCAACCTGCAATTTGTTGCGTTTCATTTGGTCAGTTTCTTGACATAAACTATCAAGAAAATCCCATACTCCCTTAGTAGTATCAAACCGCAGTGCGTCCTCCATCAGCGATTCTGGAAGGCACGCAAGGATCAGCTCATGTGCAATGGAATCCAGCTGATTCCGCTTTCTGTCCTCAGCATTCCATTCATCTTGGGGCTTTGGGACCACCGCAGCTGGACGATCTCCCAGCTGATGCTGAATCTTGGTGATCTCTATTGGCCCTGTCTCCAGTACATCTTTCATGTCTGGATGGATGCTCTTCAGGGAGATAAGCGTCCTCTTTCGCCATATAGAGTGCTTCTCCGTCTTGTAGTCCATTAGCTTTGGGATATTCATCTTGAAGTACCTGAGCTAGACAAACAGACAAACAAACAGGAGTGCAAGGAAACGTGGATCACGGTCCTAAGCGACACAGAAACGAACGGTCTGTAAGAACCGTCCGCTCTGATACCACTTGTTGGTCCCGGATATCAGGGTATACTTTGGCAGCGGAAAATACGTAAGTTCGTTTCTTGCACTCTGCTGGTTACACAGCTGACTGGGACCTTGTCAGCTGGTAAGTCAACTGGCAACTGAGTATTCAGCTGACTGGCAACTGGCTGGTCAGCTGATGACTCAGGACTTAGAAAATTTTAGAGTCGAGTTTGCACAGTTATAAACTGGTTTCAGTTATACTCCAGCACTTGGGTGCTGAGTTTTAAATTAGTAAGTAAATGCTGAAAGCAGTAAATAACAAGGATATTTTATAGTGGTTCGATCAACTGATCTACGTCCACTCTCCAGTCGAAGCACTGGAAATTCACTAAGAAGAGTAATCCGGTACAAGATTTCCTACGATCTATTTCCAGCTGATGAATGCCCCGTCCACCAGTCCACTGGATCAACCGCTCCCGGGTCTTGTCCTTCTTCAACTCTTGTCAGCTTGATGGAGTGCGAGCACGTCACTTTAACCTCCACCGGTACCACTGACGACGTGGGTGTTTAGTTCTCCCAAGAACTTGACTCTTGCTGGCGGCAAAACTGCCCGTAATAACTCTGGAGCTGGCTGGCTCAAGAGCTGCTATGTTCTTCCTCGGAATGAGAAAGAACACCAAATGAGATCAATAACTCACAAGCTAGAAGCTTGGAGTCTCGTGTTCAAATGATTGACACACGGAATAGCTTTAAGAAAAGCCTCGAAAGTTTGCTTATACGCTGATATGAATGCGTTTGAGCTTTCGGTAGTTCAGGAATGGCTAAGAGTGGGCAAGAGTAGCTAAGAGTAGCTAAGAGTATTGAATGCTGTTGGATCTCACGTATTTATAGACGTGAGATTCAGATTCAAATACTAGCCGTTTGGACACATCCGGAAAAGTCTCTGTCCTCGCATGTCCTTCTGCAGGCGGCAGGTAGGAATTTCCGGAAAGCGCCATACCTTTGATCGCTTTATCTGACACAGATCTCTTTGTGTCAGAACGACTCTATTCGTCAGTACGAGGAATCGCAACTGGTGTCTTGAACTGATAGACTTTAAGGCATCCTCCTTAAAGTTATACACTGTCAGTTACTTCCTCAGACGAATCTTCTTTTTGTCTCTAAGTCTTCGGGAGAGCGAATCTTGAATTCTGCTGATAACCTCCGACTGGTAGATCATACTGGTGATCTTTGTGCTGGCAATCTCTGCTGGTGACTTTCCTTAGCACAATCAAGGTCTACCAATTCGTCTGATGTTATCTCTTGGAATCTCCCGTGACTGGTGGCTTCACCGCTGGTGAATAGTGTCAGCCAGAACACATATTCTGCTGGTAGATCTGTCAGCCTCCTGCTGATGAAATCTTCCCACTGGTGAACAGTAGCCAGTCGATAGCTCAACTCTATGCTGATGAACAGTGTCAGCATGAGTCTTCGTCAGCCGCTTGCTGGTGAGACTTCTCTCAACTGGTAAGCATATCTCATGCTGGTGAACAGTAGCCAGCATGAGTCTTGATCAGCTGCGACTTACAACTCAAAATACCTATACAGGACTTTACATTTGAGACTAGAGCTATTCTAGAGACAAACTGACGCTGGTTGGACTTAGGATTTGATCCACCAAAACACCAAACTAGAATCTAAGCAAGTAGCTACTGGGGAAGGGAAACTTAGCCAAATTTCCCAACAGTTAGCTACTCTCAACAAATCCAACCACTATCTTCTCATCATCCACCATTCTCCTAAAAATTTTCAACACAAATCAAGGCTCAATTTTTTTCTAGTCCTTTTATGCTCTTAAAAATGTTGTTTAATGATTTGAGCTTATAAGGACACAAATATTTTCTTCTAGAGCCAAAACTTCTTTTGTAAACCACTTTAAGAATTTCTCATCCACTTATAAAAATTACCCTTATTTCACCCAAATCCTATAGACAGGATACACATCACCTTTCTCATAGTACACTCTCATAGACAAGATAGAACTACAATGTTTCCTTATCTCATAGACCAAGAAAGAAAAACAACAGGCTCAAAGGGGCTAATCTAGGGATTAAAATATTACAAGGGACAGTGTTTGGGATAATTTGGCTAACAAAGATGACCTAAGATCATTTTCTATCCTTGTGCACACTATGCAGTCTCAAAACAGAACAAAAGCAAGTTTTAGAGAAACGAAAACATACATGCGAATCTCTCATGAACAAATAAAGGCTCAAAAACTCACTTGGGTTCAAAAATTCTTCCTTAGTAAATTTCAATCCACTCAAACATCATGCAAGTGTAAGTTTCAATTAGACCCTATCATGCGGTATTCCACATTCACGGGCAAATCAACCACAATTGAAATCAATTCAACTAATCAAAGATCAATTCCAAACATTGCATATAATGCTAGAGGGTTCAATTACTTAAAGATTTTTCTCACATAATATCTATATTTTTTTATTTGCAATAATTTAAACAAACCAAATAAAGCAAGTAAAAGCAAATAAAACAGGAAAGCAAATAAAGATAAGGGATAAAAGTTCAACTTCTTGTCCACATCCCCCCAAACTTATTTCGAACTCGGAGAGTAAGAAAAAGTTTGAAAATCTGACAAGAAGAAGAACGGTACCTGACTGTCGATCTCAGACATCGACTTTTTATCCACCGGAGGCTGCAGAACGCGAAAGACAGAATTTGGTGGCTGCTGGCACTCTGTGTCGATCGACAGGGGCTCTGTCAATCGACACAGAGCCTTCTTGTCGACCCAAGGGCTGGCTCAAAGTGCTCTATTGATCCGCCTCTGTGTCGATCGACACCCTGTGTATCGATCGAAACAGAGCTTCAAATTTTGTTTTTTTTTAAATAAACAACACACGAAAATTAGAGAAAAATTGAAATAAAGCAAGTAAAGCAATGGGTTACCTCCCATTCAGTGCCTTAGTTATTGTCGTGGCTCGACGATAAGGATCCTTCACCAAGAAGGTCGGGTCCAGACTCGCCGCCCCCTTGCATCGATCATGTAGACCATCCGATCACGAATAACAGTGGTGAGCTCGGAAGAGGATGGTGTAATTGGCAATTTTGCCATCCTATTTTTGCGCTCCCATTCGATCTTGGCGGCTTCTTCATCTTCCTCAGTGGTGGTGGAGATGTTATTGCAATCAGCTTCCTTTTGGCTTTGATCAATCACAAAGGTGATTGTCTCATTGTTTCCTCGAAGTGTAATCTCCCCACCTCGGCAGTTTATCAGTGCACCACTTGTTTTCAGAAACTCTCTTCCAAGGATCATTGGCATTCCATGTTGTTCCTTCATATCCAAAACAACAAAATCAGCAGGAAATATTAAATGACCAACACGAATTAAAACATCTTCAACTACTCCCCTTGGTCGAGAAATTGAGCGATCAGCCATCTGAAGAGTGATTGAGGTTGGCCACATCTCGCCTATCTGCAGCTTTTGGAAGACTGAAAATGGCATCAAGTTGATGTTGGCTCCTGTGTCGCAGAGGACATTCCTAAACTCTTTCCCCCCCAATCTCGATCGGAATAGAGAAGTATCTCGGATCGGACCTCTTGGTTGGAACCTGTTTCTGCAAAAGAAGACTACACTGCTCATGAATTGAAATAGTTTGATCTTCGATTACCGGCTTTTTCTCGCTCGTCAGCTTCCTCAAGAACTTCATGTAGCCGGGAATCTTGCGGAGAGCCTCAATCAAGGGAATGTTGATGTTGACCTCCTTGAGATTCTCCACGAATCGAGCAAACTTTGAATCTTCCTTCTTCTTTGCAAATCTTTGGGGAAAGGGCATTGGAGGAATTGGATCACCTTTCTTCTTTGAATTTTCAGCTCCATGTGGCACCTGTGTTGTCTGCCCGTCGACTGCCTCTGTCTGTCCTACCTGTCGATCGACAGGGGGGGTGTCGATCGACACGGCTGCATCCCCCCTGTCTGTCGATTTGCTGTCCTGTCGACCTCTGCTGCTCTCCCCGGCCTCTGTGTCGATCGACACAGACTCTGTGTCGATCGAAACAGAGGTATCTTCTGCGGGAAATTCCTCTCTTCCAGCCCCAAAATCATCCTTGGACATGCTAGGACCCTCGTACCTCGTACCGGACCTCAAGAAAATGGCATTGACCTGTTTGGCCTTCTCATTAGCAACTTGCAGTACTGCTTGCCTCTCTTGAATTTCCCTTAATTCCTTCCTTAGTAGATATGCTTCAATAACCAATGCCAATTGCTCTTCTTGAGTCAGATACGCTTCGTTCACCATCTCCTCCATATTGCTCCACATGCATCTGAAAGAAAAACAAAAGGAAGGGCAGCATTCGTGTCGATCGACAGTCGCCAATGTGATCGACTGTAAAATACAGCAGCGAGCAAATAAATTTATAGACCCAAAGGAATGTCGAACCCACAGGGATAGTGCGACGAAATTATCTCATGTACTGGACACAGTTTATCAATTCGCTGTTTGAGTTAACCAATATTTAGAAGAGTTTTTGTTGGTGAATTTGAAAATAACAATTGCAAGAAAGTAAAGAGTTTTGGAAACAATAAAGAGAAACACAGATCCTAGGGCAGATATCCTAATCATCAACATTTAAATATCAATCAACTCAGCAATGGGGAAAACATAGATTTTTGTGGATTAAATTCCTTGGTCAGGCAATTAAATCCTAGATTATTAATTAGT
>JAPKLW010009101.1:0-12532 GCA_026898455.1 Plectranthus barbatus | reverse complement strand
CTTGGCTTGCCTCTGCTCTTTTCATACTGTTGCTAAATAGCATCACTCTACCCTGCTTCTGCACTGCAATTCTCAGCTCTGCCACTGACAACCATGCTCTCCTTGCCCTCAAAAACTCCCTCCTATCCGACCCTCATGATATCCTGACCAGAAGCTGGTCCCAAAACTCATCATCATCTGTTTGTGATTGGATTGGTGTGTCGTGCGGCATGAAGCACCGCAGGGTCACCGCCCTCAACCTCTCCGGTTACGACCTCGCCGGAACTCTTCCCCCGCATTGGGAAACCTCACGTTTCTCAGATATTTAGACATCAGCAACAATGCTTTCGCGGGATCCTTACCTCTGGAGCTCTCCAATTTGCGTCGTTTGAAGGTGATGAATGCATCAGTGAATTCGTTCACTGGAGAATTACCGAGATTGCCTCAAGTGGAGCAACTCATTCTGCATAACAACAGTTTCTCGGGTTCATTGCATCCGTCTTTGTTCAACAATTCCAAGCTACGTGTGTTGCGTTTGAGTCACAATTCAGTGGGTGGGAATATTCCAAAGGAGATCGCAAATGCTTCTTCCCTTGAAATATTACGCTTGGCCTATAATAGCCTCACGGGTAGTCTCCCAAGCGACATGTGCTATAATCTCCAAAACCTGAACATGCTTGCTCTTAAGGACAACCAAATTGGTGGGGAAATCCCATCAAATATATGGAGATGCACACACCTTGAGCAGCTGTATTTATCTGTCAATCGTTTCAGTGGCAACATCCCACTTGAGATTGGGAGTTTAAGCTTGCTCACAAATTTGTAACTGGACAATAATAATTTCCAAGGTATATTATTTCTTCCAACTTGCAATATATTGATTTTTTATTGACGATTGCTCAAATTTGGTGGGTAAAATTATAATTCAGGAAGACTTCCCGCAGAAATAGGGAAACTTTCATCCCTGGAGGAATTAAACGTTGCCAGCGCCTCTCTAGAAGGTGATATTCCATCATCTGTGTTCAACATTTCTTCATTGACAGTGTTGGAATTAAGCGATAATAGTCTGTCAGGTGTGTATACATATCTCTCCACAATATATCCAAGTTCAAATTTGGCTCTTATATTCTTCATAGGAATTCATTAATTAAATGTGATAATTATCCATAATATATGTCAATATATGATAGGGGAATTACCAGAGGAGATGGGTACTCTGCCAAGCTTGGAGGTGTTGGGAGTGTTCAACAATTCCTTATCAGGCTCCATCCCATCTTCAATATTCAACTTATCAACCTTGAAGACTCTATCTCTTTCACTCAATGAGTTTTCAGGTAGTCTTCCTTGGGACATGGGGAATTCACTTTTCAATCTTGAATGGCTTCTTTTAGCTGTGAACGGATTCAATGGCCCAATTCCGACCTCTCTCGCAAATGCTTCTAAACTTGCTGTCTTGTCCATGAACTCCAACTCCTTCAGCGGCTCCTTACCCAATTTTGGTAACTTAAGACTCCTACAAGAACTTCGAATTTGGGGAAATAATTTATATGGTGCAGAATCCCCCACTCATGAGCTGACATTTCTCTCTTCATTATCTAATTGTCGATATTTAGTATCAAAGGCATTCTACCCAATTCAATTGGGAATTTCTCCACTTCTCTCCTTGATTTTGAGGCGTCAAAGAGCAGTATCAAAGGAGTTATTCCTTCTACTATTGGAAATTTAAGTAGTTTGATAACTTTGTATTTGGATGGGAATCAGATTACTGGGATCATTCCACCAGAAATTGGGAAACTGAAGCAACTCCAACGACTCAGTTTTAGCGACAATCAATTGGAAGGATCGATCCCCATTGCTATTTGTGGATTGAGTCATTTGGGGGACTTGTTCTTTTCTGGTAACCTGCTGATAGGTCCAATACCGGAATGTTTGGGTAAAATTGAATCTTTAAGAACTATCTTTTTGAACTCGAACAAATTGAATTCCACTATCCCTTCCAACTTTTGGAATCTTAGAGACCTTGTGGTGTTAAACTTCTCCTCAAATTATTTGAGTGGCCAGATTACATCTCAAGTTGGAGATTTAAAAGTGCTCAACTATCTAGATTTATCCTTCAATAAATTTTCAGGTGATATTCCAAACACAATTGATAGTTGTGAGTCATTAGAATTCCTGAATTTGTCAAATAATGAGTTTAGTGGAGTTATTCCTCGGTCCTTGGGGAATCTTAGAAGCTTGAGCGCATTGGATTTATCCAACAATGATCTTTCAGGATTGCTACCAAAGTCCATAGCAAATATTAAATCTCTTGTGGATTTTAATGTGTCCTGCAATAGATTGGAAGGAGAGATACCAAATGAAGGTTGTTATGTTAACTTCACTGCTCAATCATTTGTTAACAACTCTGGTCTTTGCGGTTTGGCAAAATTTCAAGTGCGATCTTGCTCGAAAAACCATGGAGGACCAAGGATGAAGTTATTTGTCCAACTTACGAAGTATATAGTGCCATCGTTGATTTTAGCTGTAATTTTGGTGATCATTGTTGTGCTCATGCTCACTATAAGAAAGAATCAGAAAAAAGAATTACCCTCCCCAGTTAATATTTTGCAAGTTATTGAGTGGAGAAGGATTTCATACATTGAACTTGAACGAGGAACAAATTATTTTGATGAGGCTAACCTACTTGGAAAAGGAGGTTTCGGTTCTGTATTCCAAGCCACACTTTGTGATGGATTAAAAGTTGCAGTAAAAGTGTTCCACTTGCAATTGGAAAGAGCTGCACAAAGCTTTGATACTGAAAGTAAGCTTTTGAGCACGATTCGACATAGAAACATCGTTCATGTTATTGGATGCTGCAGTAATATGGAGTTCAAGGCTTTGATTCTTGAATACATGCCGAATGGGAGCTTGGAGAAATGGTTATATTCTCACAACTATTCTTTGGATCTAATGCAGAGGGTGAAAATAGCGATAGATGTTGCATTAGCACTAGAATATCTTCACCATGGCTTTACATACCCTGTCGTGCATTGTGATGTAAAACCAAGCAATGTTTTACTTGATGAAGATATGACAGCTCGAGTCGGTGACTTCGGTATTTCAAAGCTTTTCGACCAAGGCGAGGTTGTCGTTCAAACTAACACCTTGGGAACTATAGGTTACACAGCACCTGGTAAGATTTCTTTCTTTTTGTAATATTCTCAAACTGGTTCTATTGTCCATGGATACTAACAAACATGCAATGTAAATAGAGTATGGGTCACAAGGAAAGGTGTCCACCAATGGAGATGTATATAGTTATGGAATAATGTTGCTGGAGATGTTTACGAGGAAAAAACCAACTGATGATATATTTATGGGAGAAATGAGCTTGAAGAAATGGGTGGAAGAAGCTTTCCAAAAAAATGCGGTGAGTGAAGTTGCAGACCCTCATTTGATAGCAAGAGAAGATCCACATTTTTCGGCAAATGAGGAGTGTATTTCATCTGTGTTTGAATTGGCAATAAATTGTGTGGCCTTTTCACCCTATGAAAGAAGAAGCACGATTGAAGTAGTGGCCACCCTCAAAAAGATCAAAGCCAGATATGAAGTTGCCAGACGAAGCCCAAGGAGAATAGGCCAACATCGATGAATACAGAAATAGCTGCACTTATCATTGATTGATGGTTGCAATTAATTAAACTTGTAGCTGATTTTCACTCTTGACTTGAAACTTTTAGTTTTTCTTGTTTTGCTTGTGCTTGGAATTTTATTGCCATTCAGTTTACTGCTTCAGCTGTTGATGCTATATGCCATTCATTTGTTGAGACAAAAATGTTTACTTTTTACTTGCATTGTTCAGTTTTTAATGCATAATTAAATAATCGAATTTCATTGTAGTGACAATTAAAGACTGTATCTTGCATTAGACATCGCTTCCTTAGTCTGTTGGAGTTTTCTTCCACTCTGAGTACTCTCCAAAATTTAGTTTCTGTTTTGTCTCCGTAGAGAACTCAATAACTTAGTAGAAGTTTTCTTCTAATCTCTGAAATTATTCTGTTTGGGTGTATAATAGTGTATGGACAATCTGAATAAAATGAATAGCATATGATCTCTCTTTTGGTTTATTTCTATTGCTTATTCATTTTTCTTGTTAATCACAAATATCAAATTAGTTTCTGGCCGTGAATCTCTATCAGTTTTATAGCCAGTAGCCGTACAGGGCTCACTCCCTTTGGGCTGGATCTTCAGAGGAGGAGTTGGAGAGGACTCTCGATATGCGTTTCTTAGATTTCTATTAACATTTGGGAATTTCCTTTTCTATGATTATATTAATTTTTTCAAGATTTGTTTCTATTGGTTGTATTACATTGATGAGGGATTGCTTTGCAGATAAGATTTGTTTCTTAGCTTTACCTTGTTGAATTATCTACCATATTGAAGTTATTTTAATTGGAGGGGCTGGAAAAGCATGTTATGACTAAGTTATGTACTCGCGTGTATGCTTCAATTCCAGAAGATGTAAAAGTTGACAAGCAGCATCATGAGAAAATGGCTTTAGTTCTTTTTTCTTTAAGTTTTATTGTGTTGTATGAGGGTGGTGGAGCATGCTGGTGTCAGAGGTACCCTCTTCATTACTTTAGTTATATGTTCTTGGGGAAGACTGTTAATAGTGGATAAATTTTCTTTTCCATATCTTTGCAGAGTATTAAATTTAGCTGAGGCAATACTTCAGTGAAGCTTTGATTACTGTTTTCGTTTAAGCATTATAGCACTAATAGTGATTGCTGGGATGGTAGATGATGAAGCACTCTCTTCATGTTATGTATGTACCACATATGAAGTAGCCAGACCCAGTCCATAGAGACAAAAAGCTTCATTAATGTATAATGCATACTCCCTCCGTCCCGCTACAATTGTCGCCTTTCATTTTGGCACATTAATTTCGGAGCTAATGTTTAGTAGCTAATTGTGGTTAATAAAAAAATTGGCAATCATAATTAACTTATTTAAGTCTTAAATAAGTTAATTATGATTGCCAATTTTTTTATTAACCACAATTAGCTACTAAACATTAGCTCCGAAATTAATGTGCCAAAATGAAAGGCGACAATTGTAGCGGGACGGAGGGAGTATTTTTTTTAAGGTAAATAGGGGAAAATATCCTAAACAATTGACTTTTTCGGAAATTTACCCCAATCTATTAGAGTTAGTTAAAAATACCATAATCTTTATTTTCCTCTATGAATTATACCAAAATGAATTAACACCGTTAATTTTTTATGACTCAACCGTTAAATGCCACTTGGCTTCCCACTTGGCATCCTACGTGGCAAATCAAAACAAATAATACCCTTATCTTTCAATATTTTCGGAAAAATACACCTATATATTAATATTTTTGGAAAAATATTCTAATGTATTATTGTTAGTTAAAAATACCCCAATCTTTATTTTGTTTATGAATTATACTAAAACGAGTTAACACCAACAACTCTGTTTGATTGTTGAAATATTATTTGCTATATATTCAAATGCATGTACCTTCTTAAAGTATTTAAAACTCATCGAATACAAGATGGTGCTCACCCTATAAGCTCTATTTATTTATTTATTTTTCTCCTTCGGTGGACATTGATAATACAACACCATATTCATCTCCTTGAATCACAAACTATAGAAATAAATAAAATAATAATTCCTAGAGCGATTATCCAAATCTACAGAGATTGCAATCTCAAACTTTCAACCCAAATGAAGGTGCGTGCACTGTGCGCGACATGTGTATTCAAATTGGAATAAACAATTTGCTTGTAAGAAGTACAAAGAATTGTCATGGGCAGCTGTAAAGGCCAGCAATTGGTCCACATACAATGCCAACATTGGCAAATTAAAGTATGACTCCAATGAAGTTTACAAAGAATTTGAGCAAAGAGATCGTACAAAGTTTTTTAATGCTTTGAAGGATACAATGTATGGGTTGCTGGTTTGAAATTGCAATCTCTATAGATGTGAATAATTGCTCTACGGATTATTGTTTTATTTATTTCTATAGTTTGTGATTCAAGTAGTGATTTTGGTTTTGTATTCTCAATGTCCACCCAAGGGAGAAAAAAATAACTAGGGCTTATAGGGTGAACACCATCTTGTGATTTGATGAGTTTTAAAGAAGGGAAATGCATTTGAATGTATAACAAATAATATTTCTACAATCAAACAGAGTTGTTGGTGTTAACTCGTTTTGGTATAATTCATAAACAAAATTAAAGATTGGGGTATTTTTAACTAATAGTAATACATTAGGGTATTTTTCCAAAAATATTAATAGATAGAGGTATTTTTCCGAAAATATTGAAAGATAAAGGTATTATTATGTTTTGATTTGCTACGTAGGATGCCACATGGGAAGCCAAGTGGCATTTAACGGTTGAGTCATAAAAAATTAACGGTGTTAATTCATTTTGGTATAATTCATAGACGGAAGTAAAAAGTAGGGTATTTTTAACTAAATGTAATAGATTGGGGTATTTTTCCGAAAAAGTCAATAGTTTAGGATATTTTCCCCTATTTACCCTTTTTTTTATTCCTATACACATATTAATATGATAGGGCATCATATATTATTGATTCACTTTTTAAGTTTTCAAATTAATAATTAAATTATGATTTGGATTTTAAGTTGATAAAACTTAATTATTTCAAACCATTTATATAAGGTCTCAAATAAATAATGAAGGTATTACAAATAAAGTTATAGACTTTCATCAAATTTGCAATTTTAGTATGAACTGTAGTAATTGCAAATTATAACCATCTAATTCACTCCCAGATTTTTTTCAATAATTACAAAAATAATAAGTCTCAGCAAATTTATCATTAAACTTCCAGTTACTAAAGTTCAAGTAAAAATCACTATTTTGATGAAAATTTATATTTCTAGGAAAAAGTTATAGGTATTATTTTGTTTCTGTAAAAGAATTGGCCCACTTGGCCCGAAAATAAATTCTCGCTCGGATGCATATCAGCCCGGCCCATAAAATAAAATCACCAAAAGAAAAACTCTTCACAGCTTCTACCTCAAATGTTGCTATATTCTATCTCTATGTCATTTTTGATGTTATATTTTGCTTCCCTCTTCCAAGTAACGCTTTCTGATACTGAAATTGAAATTGTCAATCTAAAATCTTAATGTTCGATCCAGAATTGAGAATTTTAGAATATTTCATTAAATATCTAATTTATTTTTTAAGCCTGAATCAATAATTATAATATTTTTAAATTGAGTTGGTCTCATGAGAGACGGTCTCAATATTATTTATTGTGAGACGGACCTTAATACATCATTTCAATAAGTTAAATACATCATTTCATTTTTAAAAATTACATTATTTGCAACAAAGAAATACACCATTTGCAATAAAGAAACACATCATTTCATTAAATTCATTTCACAATAAAAATGGTGAGACATCATTTATAATAAAAAAACACATCATTTCATTAAATTCGTCTCACAATAAAAATAATGAGACCGTCTCATTTGAGAATTTGTTTTTTAAATTTTAATTTGATAATATTCCAAATAAAAATCACGAAAAATAAGTGATGATTAATTGGATATCAGTATCCAAATGGGGGTATCGAAGAATGAATGAATCAGTCCACTGTATTAGACTATATTAATAAAGCCTCTTTAATGAGTGGAAATCTCAAATTTCTTCCCTAACAGATAATTAGCTAAATGGATACAATTACAAATTTGGTCTGAGTGGGAAGAAATGATTGAATTCAGAAATATTGATTCATTCCCATTAACTCCTTTAAATATATTATATACTCAAAAGTTTTGCAGTGTAGGGCTTTATTATATTTTATTTAAAAAAAATAAAGAAGAAAAGAAGAGCGATTGCGCTACATTCGTCAAAATCAAATAATTACTGGACTTGTATTTATATGTATGTAGGAGAATTTCCAATTTCTGTAAAAACCATCAATCCATGGAGAATTCTTGGTTTGCCTCTTCTGCTCCTTTTTTACTGTTGCTAATAAATAGCATCACACTACCCTGCTTCTGCCAGAGTTCTACTGCCACAGACGACAAGCATGCTCTCATTTACCTCAAAAACTCCCTCGTATCCGACCCTCATGATATCTTAGCCAGGAGCTGGTCCCAAAACTCATCATCATCAGTCTGTGAATGGATTGGTGTGTCGTGCGGCATGAAGCACCGCAGGGTCATCGCCCTCAACCTCTCTGGCTTCGACCTCGCCGGAACTCTTCCCCCGCATCTGGGAAATCTCACGTTTCTCAGATTTTTAGACATTAGCTTCAATGCTTTCGCGGGATCCTTACCTCTGGAGCTCTCCAATTTGCGTCGGTTGAAGGTGATGAATGCGTCAGTGAATTCGTTCATTGGAGAATTACCGAGATTGCCTCAAGTGGAGCAACTCATTCTTAACAACAACAGTTTCTCTGGTTCAATGCATCCGTCTTTGTTCAACAATTCTAAGTTACGGGTGTTACGTTTGAGTTACAATTCAGTGGTGGGAATATTCCGAAACAAATTGCAAATGCTTCTTCCCTTGAAATATTAACCTTGGCCTATAATAGCCTCACGGGTAGGCTCCCAAGCGACATGTGCTATAATCTCCAAAACTTAAACAGACTCATTCTTTGGGTCAACCAACTTAGTGGGGAAATCCCATCAAATATATGGAGATGCGCACACCTTGAGTATCTTGATTTATCCAACAATCATCTCAGTGGCAACATCCCACTAGAGATTGGAAGTTTGAGCTTGCTCACAAATTTGTATCTGGAGAGTAATGATTTCCGAGGTATGATGATTTCTTCCAACTTGCAGTATAGTGATTTTTATATTAATGATGATAAGTAAAATAATAATTACAGGAAGAGTTCCATCATCTATTTTCAACCTTTCTTCATTGACTATCTTGACCTTCTTCAACAATAGTATGTCAGGTAAGTATACTTGGCTTTAAATTGAAAGAGCATCAACGAACAAGATAAATAGTACTCCCTCTGTCCTCAGTCCCCTTGAAGTAGTCTCATTTTCTATTTTTATTTGTCCCATAAAATAGTTCCACTTTCCTAAAATGGTAAACTTTTTCACACTCACCAATAAAATATTAATTCCACTACACTCACAACTCTTAATCTCTGTGCCGAAAAGAAATGGGACTACTCTAATGGGACGGAGGGAGTATCTTATTATCTTAATTCTTAATACTCTTAATTATTTTGATTAAAAACATTTCGACGTTGATTTTGTATTTTGTTATGCATAATTTGAAAATACACAAGTATAAAATATTAAACTAGAAGAAAATTGATTTGTAGATTTTATCAATTCAAATATTTGAATTCATTTTTATTAACATCTCATTTCTTTTTGTTTTTATTGATCTATTCTTTCACACTTAATTTATAACTAAATAAATAAAAGAAAGCACACGACAACTTTAATGTAAGGTTGTATAAAATATATTAGAGGAGTGCAGTTTCAACAATTACATTCTTGTCATTTTTTGCATAAAATCATCACATCACATTAATATTAATTTTATTTTATTACTATATCTTCAACTAAAATATATCATAGATTGATATTGTCTAAGGATATCAGGGTGTTTGAGTTAAATAAATGCATTTATATTAAATAAAAATCTAAAAAAATTATATTTGTCATTTTATAAAAATATTTCACCTCACCAATTTATTGTATTTACTATTTTTTAAATATTACAAGTATATTTTTTATTGACAAATTAGTAAATGAAACTTATTATTATTAGTAAGTTTATATAATATTGAAGATAAAAATTGTATATATTTGAGAAATTATTGAAAAAATACATAAATATATAATTGTATTAATTATATCTTAATATTATAAAATAAGATATTATATATCCAAGTTTTAATTTGATTCTTACATTCTTCCTTAGAATTCATTTATTAAATGAGAAATAATTTTCCATATTATATGTCAATATATGATAGGGGAATTACCACAGGAGATTGGTACTCTGCCAAGCTTGGAGTGGCTGTCAGTGTTCAATAATTCCTTATCTGGCTCCATCCCATCTTCCATATTCAACTTATCAACCTTGAAGACTCTTTCTCTTTCATTCAATGAGTTTTCAGGTAGTCTTCCTCGGGACATGGGGATTTCACTTTTCAATCTTGAATGGCTTCTTTTAGGTGATAACAGATTCAATGGCCCAATTCCGACCTCTCTCGCAAATGCTTCTAAACTTGTTGTCTTGTCCATGAACTCCAACTCCTTCAGCGGCTTGGTACCCAATTTTGGTAATTTAAGACTCTTACAACAACTTCGAATTTGGGGAAATAATTTATATGGTGCAGAATCCCCCACTCATGAGCTGACATTTCTCTCTTCATTATCTAATTGTCGATATTTAGAAAACTTGCAAGTGTCAGATAATCCACTGAATGGCATTCTACCCAATTCAATTGGGAATTTCTCCACTTCTCTTCTCTGTATCTATGCATCAGACAGCAGTATCAAAGGAGTTATTCCTTCTACTGTTGGAAATTTAAGTAGTTTGATAACTTTGAGTTTGGATGGGAATCAGATTAATGGGATCATTCCACCAGCAATTGGGAAAATGAAGCGACTCCAGAGACTCAAGTTAAGCAACAATCAATTGGAAGGATCGATCCCCATTTCTATTTGTGGATTGAGTCATTTGGGGGACTTGTTCTTTGGTGGTAACCTGCTGATAGGTCCAATACCGGAATGTTTGGGTAAAGTTGAATCTTTAAGAACTATCTTCTTGAACTCGAACAAATTGAATTCCACTATCCCTTCCAACTTTTGGAATCTTAGAGACCTTGTGATGTTAAACTTCTCCTCAAATTATTTGAGTGGCCAGATTACGTCTCAAGTTGGAGGTTTAAAAGTGCTCAACTATCTAGATTTATCCTTCAATAAATTTTCAGGTGATATTCCAAACACACTTGGTCGTTGTGAGTCATTAGAATTCCTAAACTTGTCCAATAATAAATTTAGTGGAGTTATTCCCCAATCTTTGGGGAATATTCTTAGAAGCTTGAGCACATTGGATTTATCCAACAATGATCTTTCAGGATTACTACCAAAGTTCATAGCAAATATTAATTCTCTTGTGAATTTTAATGTGTCTTGCAATAGATTGGAAGGAGATATCCCAACTGAAGGTTGTTTCGCTAACTTCACTGCTCAATCATATGTTAACAACTCCGGTCTTTGCGGTTTAGCAAGATTTCAAGTGCGACCTTGCTCGAAAAATGGTGGAGGACTTCTGAAGTATTTAGTGTCATTCACCGGCTTTTGACTCAATTGAAAGTTTATAATAATTTATAATTTATAAACACCAACAAAGTCAAGTGTTAATCAATTACTTCTTAGGTTTCTTATCATGCATTCTTTGTTCCATGAATCGTAGTCAATATGTTTTCTATTATACATTTTGAATATAATTATTAATTAATTAATTCTATTTTATACATAAAGAAACAATAAATATTATTCTTTTATGTACTTCATTATTCATAACCTCTAGAACACTATCTTTCTCATGAATGGATTAAGAAAAGGTGAGGAGATGAGTCACCAAAGGTTAGGCTACTTTTTGCTATCCTTTTTTAAGACAAAACAACCCTAATCTAATATCTACAAATTAATTACCAAAAGCCCTACACTAATTCATTATTAATTAAGTATCTTGACTAAATTTCTATGCCGAATGCTGCTCAGTATTTGACTCTCTGCGTCAAAAATCTTGGTGGCTCAAATTTATTTTAAAGAATATTTTTTTTTGAATTAGAGTTTTGTATTTTTAATTTAAGATGAATTATTATCAGCGTAATACTTACTTTATATTGAGTTTAAATTTAATATTTTTCGATTAGGTTAGAAATGACTTTATAGTTAATATGATGATAAGTCCTTTCCACATACCCTTGGGCTACGGCAATCCCTCATTTAAACCACAATTGTCATATCATTTTTCCAATCCATGACACTACTAAACAAATTATCAAGACTTCAAAAGCAAGTCGTCTACACAATCCAAACTCAATATTAAATTATTTGGAAATTATTGGACTACAATGTCACAATCTAATTTTGTCTTTAATCTCAATTTCTCTATCACTATCTTGTTCATTCATCTCATATGGTCAAGATTTTTTATATTTTTGTCCTTAAAAGATATAAATGACAAATAAATCAAAATTTCATTTGATTTTCTTTAATCACGATTAAAGACAGACGGGCCATTGAAGTTGTTGTATCAATTATAATGTTACATACATATATCTTGTTTTAATCAGCTTATATAAGTAATTGAATTTTTTCTCAGATTTGATTAATTAGGACATGGTTTTGGGGAGTAGAGACGATGTAATCAAGTATGCTAGTATATGATCCACCAACAGATGTCATATATGAATATATTAAAATTGGTCGGTCTAATGCTTGCAATTGAAAGCATGAATAAATTTTACTGAGTAATCGAAGAAATCTTTATGGAGCAGTGATATTTCT